>CM053027.1:400865262-401139956 GCA_028564925.1 Lithobates sylvaticus
GTGATGAGCGGTGCCTGGTTCCCCCCAGACAGGATGCTTGCCATTCAGGCCAAAGAGTTCAATCTTTGTTTCATCAGACCAGAGAATTTTGTTTCGCATGGTCTTAGAGTCCTTCAGGTGCCTTTTGGCAAACTCCAGGCAGGCTGTCATGTGCCTTTTACTGAGGAGTGGCTTCCATCTGGCCACTCTACTATACAGGCCTGATGGCGGAGTGCTCCAGAGATAGTTGTTCTTCTGGAAGGTTCTCCTCTCTCCAAAGAGAAACGCCGGAGCTCTGTCAGAGTGACCATTGGTTCTTGGTCACCTCCCTGAGTAGGGCCCTTCACCCTCCCCAATCACTGTTTGGCCAGGTGGCCCACACTAGGAAGAGTCCTGGTGGTTCCAAACTTCTTCCATTTACAGATGGAGGCCACTGTGCTCATTGTGACATTCAATGATGCAGACGTTTTTCTGTACCCTTCCCCAGATCTGTGCCTCGATGTCTGGGAGGTCTACAAACAATTCCTTGGACTTCATGACTTGGTTTGTGCTCCGACTGTTAACTATGGGACCTTATATAAACAGGTGTGTGCCTTTCCAAATCATGGCCAATCAACTGAATTTACCACAGGTGGACTTCAACTAAGTTGTAGAAACATCTCAAGGATGATCAGTGGAAACAGGATGCACCTGAGCTAAATTTTGAGCGTCATGGCAAAGGCTGTAAATTTTTGCGTACATGTGATTTTTTTTTTCCTTTTGTATTTTTTATAAATGTGCAAAGATTTCAAACAAATTTTTCACGTTGTCATTATGGGGTATTCAATAAAAATGGGGTGTATGTGGCGCTAAACCCTAATAAACAACAATAGAATATCCTAAGGGACGTGATCCCTAGTGATGGGTAACCTTAAAGAGGGGGGTGTAATAATACATTCACATATAAAATGCTGACATCATAAATAAATACATATATAATACAATAAAGTGAATGTGCACGATAAAAGTGACCAATAAATAAGTGTTGAGGTAGAAGATGGCAGTAAAAATAGTCATATGAAATAAATCCGAATAATAATAACGATAAAAATGTGCAGGATAAAATAAATGAGACAGGGAATGCCTCCTGTGAATTAAATAAATCCAAAGTGCACAGTGCAAAGTGCCAAGACGTGAGGATAAAAAGACCAAGCTGAGGTCTGTAGGTGCCGAAAAATCAATCTATAAGGTGCTTCTATGATCAACAATTGCTTCAATGATCAAAAAGATACCTAAAAAGGAATAATCATAGGATATTCAAAACATAGATCAGAACCAAGCGGAGGTCTGAATGTGTAAGACAGTGAGTGACAGTGCATTGGAAAAAAAAAATGCATTCATCAAGAAACAGATAATAACTGAAACATCAGATCACCAAAAAAGGCATAAGGAGGAGATGCCTGACAGTATGGAATAGATGGACTCCAAAGTAAAGGAGACAAAGATATGTCAACTGGTGCACTACTAGTCCCAGTGTATAATGAAGGTTGTACAGGGGCAGCAAAAAAAATAAAAAATAAAAAAAAAAAATAAAAAAAAAATAAAAATCGCATTAGTAACGCTCAGTATGAAATAAATTTCCTAAAAGATATATATAAAGGAGAGAGTTCCAGATGATTTAAATAGAAAAGTTCTGTGTGACTTCCGTGTGGATAGAAACTATAATCAAGTGCTCCGCTGTGTTTTTTTTAGGGATGCGCCCCCGTGTTTCCCCCAGCCTCTCACCTCAAAGGATGGCCCCAATAGGCCTAGTAAAGCAGAGGAATCTGTAGATGGTAGCCCTGGTGTCTGGTCCCCTCGCCTTCCTAAGGGTTTATGTGCGTTTTTCCTGCCTCACAATCCGGTCCCCAAAGAGGTTCCAAACGTCACTCCAGGTGGAAGCAATCGATCCCAATACGAATCAGTATATAGGGTGGGGGATACAGAGAAAAATGGCGCTCCAATGTGTAGTAAAATAGCGGTAATATTTATTAAAAGAACATATCCACTTACATAGCAGTTTGAATGAAGCCGCTCAGAGATACAGGAACTTCCGGTCTCGGCCGATAACCAGGAAGTGGAATAGGCACCTGACTTCCTCCCTCACATGTATCGTCACAACACACACGACTTACTCATATTACCCTATGAGTAAGTCGCGTGTGTTGTGACGATACATGTGAGGGAGGAAGTCAGGTGCCTATTCCACTTCCTGGTTATCGGCCGAGACCTATGAGTAAGTCGCGGAGTAAGGACATGCGCCAAAGTGCTATCCGCCTCAGGCCCAGCCGCCACTACATTTACCCAGTGTGCTGTTAGGGAGATATAACGTCCCTGACCGTGCTTACTGGTCCACGCATCCGTAGTTAGGTGGACCTTGCCACAGATGGCGTTGCGCAGTGCACACCTGATTTTGTCCCCCACTTGGTTGTGCAGGGAAGGGATAGCTCGTCTGGAAAAGTAGTGGCGGCTGGGCACGACGTACTGTGGGACAGCCAATGATATCAGCCTTTTAAAACTCTGCGTCTCCACCAGACGGAATGACAGCATTTCAAAAGGCGAGGAATTTTGAAATGCTGGCATTCAGAGCCAGGGATCGCGGGTGGCAAGGGGGGTACTTCCTCTTCCACTCCAGTGTTTGGGAAATAGAGAGCTGAACACTTCCATGGGACATTGTGGAGATGGTTGGTGACCCAGGTGGTAGTGTTGCTGGCAGATCCTCTGTTTGCGGGTTGGCAGGTGTCACTGTCACTACAGAGGTGGATGAAGAGGCCGAGACTGCAGCAGAAGAGGAAGCAGGAGGAGCCAGAGACCTTTCTTGGTTTTTGAGGCGTCTACTCCACTGCATCTCGTGCTTTGCACTTAGATGCCTGGTCATGCAGGTTGTGCTCAGGTTGAGAACGTTTATGCCTCGCTTCAGGCTCTGATTGCACAGCGTGCAAACCACTGGTGTCTTATCAGCACATTGTCTGAAGAACTGCCACGCTAGGGAACTCCTTGGACCTGGCTTTGGTGTGCTCGGTCCCTTGCTGCGTTGGGCAGTAGCAGACGTACTGTCTAGGGGACGGACGCTCCGCTTTTGCACCCTGCTCCCTCTTCTGCTGTGCTGGTGGCTCTGTGCAACCACCGCCTCTTCCTCCGAACTACACTGGTCACCTGCATGACGTTGATTCCATGTGGGGTCAAGGACCTCATCGTCCTCCACATCATCTTCCACCCAGTCTTCCCCCCTGCCCTCCTTGTCGGTCTGCACAATGGCGAAAGCAGCAGCAGTTGAAATAAATACTAGAGTATAAATAGTGCGCAATATCAACCTTAGTCTATTTAGATCAGCAGGTGAGGTTAAAAGACAAATGTCATGGTATAATAAAATATATAAGTGCTTGCGTGACAATCCCAGGTGCACAAAAAATATATATATAAACTTCAAGTTACAATGAGGTTGTAACCAATTTAATAAATAAATACACAATGTGTTAAAAATAAATACAATGTGTTTTAAATAAATAAAGTGCTTCAAAATGTGAGTAAAAACAAGTATGTGTTATAATGTGTCAAAGAAAAGAAAATATCCAGTTTAAGCCAGTGATGCATATGGGGATATATAAATTCCAAAAGCCAATACAGGCTTGACCTGATGGATTAGCTAATTAATTGATGAATTAATGGGTAAACGGCCGCCAGTTAAATATTAAATTAATCCCATAGGTGATAGCAGTCCATTAAATGAGTTAGATAATTAATGAAATAACTCTTCACATCCACTAATGATATCCGGGACACAATTAGAAATGCTAGAGAGAGAAAAAAAAAAAAAAAAAAAAAAAAAAAAAAAAAGAGAAAAAAAAGATTCCCTTGAGAAAGTCACGTGACCTGTGATGACACGCGTCGGGAGGAGGAGCCCAAGTGACAGTGCTAAGCACAGCACAGTGAGGAGGAAAGGGCTGACAGCCCCCTATTTGAGCCTGACCATTAGCAGGATTTGAACACGCAAACACCTACTGGGTACATGCGAGTTGTATAGCTGTAGGCAACCACCTAAAAGATCTTCTTTGTTTGATGGTTGAATAGAGCGCTGCGCAATGGTTTTTTGTTTGTGTCTTTTTCTCTTTTATATCATACCGGAGCAAGATATCAGGAGGAACCAAAAGGAAAAAAGCCCTACATTCCCAGCATAAAGGGAAGTTTCTTTTTTTCTCTTTTTTTTTTTCTCTCTAGCATTTCTAATTGTGTCCCGGATATCATTAGTGGATGTGAAGAGTTATTTCATTAATTATCTAACTCATTTAATGGACTGCTATCACCTATGGGATTAATTTAATATTTAACTGGCGGCCGTTTACCCATTAATTCATCAATTAATTAGCTAATCCATCAGGTCAAGCCTGTATTGGCTTTTGGAATTTATATATCCCCATATGCATCACTGGCATAAACTGGATATTTTCTTTTCTTTGACACATTATAACACATACTTGTTTTTACTCACATTTTGAAGCACTTTATTTAAAACACATTGTATTTATTTTTAACACATTGTGTATTTATTTATTAAATTGGTTACAACCTCATTGTAACTTGAAGTTTATATATATATTTTTGTGCACCTGGGATTGTCACGCAAGCACTTATATATTTTATTATACCATGACATTTGTCTTTTAACCTCACCTGCTGATCTAAATAGACTAAGGTTGATATTGCGCACTATTTATACTCAAGTATTTATTTGTGCAGCAGTGTTTTAAATTTAACTAAAGAATGTAATTGATTACTTTAAATAAAGAATGTGAAATGGGAACCTATGGGTGACATCACCAAGCACTTTTTTCCTGCAACCGCTGTTGACTGACACAGGTAAGATCACATGACTGAAACTAGGCAGGCTTAAGATAGGTATATACACCATTTTTACAGTGACATTTGTTTTATTATATTTGTATACATTTTCTTCATGCCATCCTTTATTAGGGCCTTGCTTGTTCATTAAAAATAAATAAAAAAAAGGGCACTGCAGCCCGGGGATCTTTGCTCTCTTACATGTTGCTTAGCCTGGGGATCTTTGCTCACTTACATGTTGCTCAGGTAAATCTCTACCTCTCAAAGGTTGCCTACCCCTGTTCTAAGGCAACTTTTTCATATCTTCAAACAAGGCAGAAAAGTATTAGGTTACCAAAAGTAAGGCACTGTAGTTCCAGCAGTATGAAGCTCCTCGGTTACATCTTAAACGTAGCACTGGAGTTATGGACTAAATTGATAAGACAATGTGGGAGTCAGCTCTCTGTGCTAGATGAGGAATTAGTTCAAAATATTCGGGAGCCATGCCAATTTAAGGCTATCCAAAGACCATGGTATGTGAAGAACTTTGAAATTATAGCAGGTGTATGATATCATTCAACTGTAGGTCTCCTCTTCTAATCCCATCATGACAGTTGGGACAGACTCAAAGTGAATATCTTATGAGTGCCCTTAATGAATTGTACATCCCAATAGACACCAACAGTATGAAAGTATAATTAGAGAAAGCACTCAAAGTTGGAAATCAGGAATTCAGCTTACAGACAAGCCTTAAATCTGTCACTGTAGGAGGTTGGTAAGAGATTTCCCTGCCAGAATCAGATAGCAGCAAACAATCAAATGTTTGTTATTCAGACCTTAAAATTTTATGGAGTTTCAACAGTGGCTTCCTGTCTTTAATGTGCATAGATATTATCCCTTCCCTGGTTCCTCTCACGTACTAATTACCTTTGTTAAAAAAAAAAAAACACCTTTATGTTTTCATTAACATGAAGTTATTGTAGACCCAGTGATGTCCTCTCCGTGCTTCTCTATGCAATGCGGCAGAACATGGCTGGGGGGAGAAGCCACCAGGATGCTAAAAACAACATTTGCAAGCAGACTACCCTAATTAACACCCACATTTGGGGCCAAGCCTTCATGATGGAAAGTGCTGAAATCCAATTAAAGAAAGTGGTGGGCCAGGGACAGTTAGGCTGGAGAGCAAAAAGCTAGATTATGCTGGAAGACCTCCAGCCAGGAAAGGAGGTGGGCTCCGACATGCGGTAGCTTCTAATTCACACTGAACAACTCACAGTGTGCAGTGAAATCATTTCCAGTACAGGAGGGGAACTTGTACAGCTGTGCAATACTGCAAGGCAAGACCAAGGTTCAGCATTAACATATTGCCAGCAGAGCTAATGGTTCTAGTGTGAGGGATAGGTCATTCAGTTTTAGAGCAAATTATATAAATTCTGCTATTAAAGATGAGTGGACCAAAACAGGTATATAAGCATCAAGGATGCTGTCACCATCCAATACAATACAGAAGTCTGATAATGCTAGTCATGTCATCAGTAAAGCTCATATTACTCCCCTCTACTTTGCTACTGGCTTTCTCTGTGTGGTAGTAACCATGTAGACAAAAAGAAGGACTGAACAGGGGTCAGAGAGAGCCAAAGTATTGCTTGAAGTGTCACCTAACTGAATCTGGCCATACACCATATGCCTTTAAAGTGACCCCTGTGGGGGACCAGTAGATTGACACTCTTGGATGTGTCCAGTTCTGAAGAAACTTTAACAGATGATTTCACTTCATTAGCATGATGTTCTACAGCACTGGTGACAGTAGAGGGAAGTATTCGCTTTCAACATTACAGGCATATGGTTGTTAGGCAATTTCAGAATGACATTAAGGTCACTTTAATGGTTAACTATAGACAAAATAAATAAATTACATAATGCAGTCTGTTCTAAACATTAACATAAGGTTTTTGTTCCCACTAGTATCACCGTTTTATTACTTGTTGGTCCAGTCAGTGGATCCATTTTATTTTCAACTTCATGTAACAAACCAAGCTGTACAGCAAAAGCAGCAGTTACTGGTGTTTTTAAAAAAAATATTACACAGGTAAGGATGCTTAACCACTTGCCGACCAGCCGCCATCATACTGTGGCAGGTCGGCATGATCCCACAAACCGTCGGTCCCTTTAAGCGGGGATAGCAGGCGCACGCCCGCTGCACAGCGGGGGTGCTGATGCTCGTGACCAGCGGCCACGAGAGGCAGAAAAGGGTCGTGTGTGTGTGTGTGTGTGTGTGTGTGTGTGTGTGTGTGTGTGTGTGTGTGTGTGTGTGTGTGTGTGTGTGTGTATAAACACACACATCCCAGTTCTGTGAGGAAAGTTTGAGTTCCTACGAGCTGGGAACCACGATCTCTCATCTCCTATAGTTTGTCCCATCCCCCACAGTTAGAACACATATAGGGAACACAGTTAAAGGGGTTGTAAAGGTTACATTTTTTTTCACCTTAATACATCTGACTATACTGCCCCCCCAGACCCCCCCCCCCCCCCCGTTTTACTTACCTGACCCCTCGAAAGTCCCGTGCTCACCCCGACCGTTGATTGGCTAGAGTGGATGGATTGAAAGCAGCGCAGCCATTGGCTCGCGCTGCTGTCAATCACATCCAATGACACAGCGCGGGGGGAGCCGAGACAGCCGCCGAGGAACCCCAGAAGACCAAGTTCGGGGGCACTCTGTGCAAAACGAGCTGCACAGTGGAGGCAAGTATAACAGGTTTGTTATTTTAAAAAAACCCTTTAACCCCTTGATCGCCCTAGTGTTAACCCCTTCCCTGCCAGTGACATTTATACAGTAGTCAGGGCATTTTTATAGCACTGATCGCTGTATAATTGTCAATCGACCCAAAAAAAGTGTCTGATGTGTCCACCATAATGTTGCAGTCTCGAAAAAAAATAAAAATAAAATAAAAATCGCAGATCACCGCCATTACTAGTAAAAAAAAAAAAAAAAAAAAAAATGCCATAAATCTATCCCCTATTGTGTAGACGCTATAAGATTTGCACAAACCAATCAATATACGCTTTTTGTGATTTTTTATTACCAATAATATGTAGAAGAATACATATCAGCCTAAACTGAGGAAAAAAAAAAAAAAAGTTTAAATTGTGGCTTTTTGTTTATAGCGCAAAAAATAAAACCGCAGAGATGATCAAATACCACCAAAAGAAAGCTCTATTTGTGGGGAAAAAAAAGGATGTCAATTTTGTTTGGGTACAGCGTGGCACAACTGCGCAATTGTCAGTTAAAGCGACACAGTGCGGTATCGCAAAAAACGGCCTGGTCATTGAGCAGCCAATTCTTCAGGGGCTGAAGTGGTTAAGAATGTCAGCTCGTATTCATGTCTTAAAACATTTGCAAAAATAAAAGTGTTGCTGTAATGGCTTAAAATGTGTTATCTGGAGTAAAGTTTTAGTTTGGCCCAAAAAAAAAAAAAAAAAACTGTCTTTCTTCTCTCTGTCCACAGGGTGACAACACTACTGCGTGATTTCACTGCACCACAAATCGCAATAACCTGTTACAGGAAGTGGGGAGAAAAAAAAAAGGCACTAACACAGGAGTGGGCAAACTCAGGCTCTCTGTTTGTGGAACTAAAAGTCCCATGAGGCACTGCAAGACTCAACCACAATCATGACTTCAAAAAGGCAATGGCATGATGGGACCTGTAGTTCCACAACAGACAGAGGGCCAGGGTTTTCCCACCCCCGGACTAGCAGAAACACCAGGTAATAAAACTATTACATGGGAGGACTGCTGCATCAATGCCAATGACAGATTGCATAAAAATAACAATTGTATAAAATCTGTAATTACACTTTAAAGTGGTTGTAAACCCTTACAAACCACTTTGACCTACAGGTAAGCATAGATTAAGGCTTACCTGTAGGTCCAATAAATATCTCCTAAACCTACACGTTTTAGGAGATATTTACAAAAAGACAGGCACCGCACTGAGAAAGCCGCAGATCACGGCAATATGCTGCTCTCGGCGGCTCCCGTGCGCATGCGCGGGAGTGACATCATCGCCGCTCCGGCGAATGACAGCGCCGGAGCAGCGATACCCGGAAGTCACTCCAGGATTGATGGCGGCGGAGGACGACGTGGACAAGGGTCGCTTCGGGGGCTTAGTTCTCGGGTAAGTTATTCATAATGAGCTAGTATGCTATGCATACTAGCTCATAATGCCTTTGCCTTGCAGATTCCATTAAAAAAAATTAAAGCGGAGTTCCACTTAAAAATGGAACTCCAGCTTTAACCACTCCTCACCCCTTACATGCCACATTTGGCATGTAATTTTTTTGGGGGGGGGGGGGGGGGGGGGGGGGGGGGGGGGAGTGGGGGCTTCATTAGGAGGGGGACTTCCTGTCCCACTTCCTCCTTCCGCCCAGTAACCGCCTAGGCGACTCCTCCCTCTAGGCGATCTCCTGGGACACGTGACAGGTCCCAGGAGATCGCCTATCCACTCCGGGAGCGCAGCGCGGCTCGCGCATGCGCCGTGCGTGCC
This sequence comes from Lithobates sylvaticus, assembly GCA_028564925.1. Classification (NCBI taxonomy): domain Eukaryota; kingdom Metazoa; phylum Chordata; class Amphibia; order Anura; family Ranidae; genus Lithobates; species Lithobates sylvaticus. Next base: position 400,874,622 of record CM053027.1, read on the forward strand.
CGGCCGTGAAGAGGAAAGCTGTCACGGCCGGGTGCCCAGAGTGGAAATGGCGGCGCCGACGAAGAGGGGCGACACCCCGTTCGGCCGCATCGCTGGACCGTGGAACAGGTAAGTGTCATTTTTTTTAAAAGTCAGCAACTACACTTTTTGTAGCTGCTGACTTTTAAAATGCCTGGAACTCCCCTTTAAATGAGGCTTTACTTCCTCTTTAAAGTAGAACTAAGGGCAAACATTCCTATTCAAAATTTGCTGTGCTAAAAAAAAAAAAAAAAAAAAAAATTAAAAACAAAAAAACACAACCCTCACATGGAGGTTTATGCCACTTTTAGGATTGCTGCCCTTTGTTTACTTTTTACAATTTCATTCATGCTTGATGTTTTACCTCCAACACTGCAACTATGAGAGCTGAGGCTCTCATGTACCGACTCTGATATTGTACTGTTTATCCGCCTCTCCTTACCCTAGTCTATTTACAGAATGCCTTGTATTTTGCAAATGATGTGAATGGAATGACCCTCAGTAGTACTAAATGGAAGGGTCACAAATACTGGATTATCATTAAAATTCAACAACCAATTTAACAGACACTCAGGGGTACCTATGCATGCGTCCAGATACCCCGATATCTTCTTGTTGCAAGATATGAGTATGCCAGAGCTTCACACTCTGATTAAAGCTGAAGTCTGCATAACAGAGCAGATTGGGAAGGGGAACCCAGGATACTCACAAGGTTGCATACAACGTGTTCAGTCACCTCTGGCTGCTTCAGTCATCTTTTTGGTTTAAGGCTAGTAAAAGCAAAACTAGGTAGTATGACTAAAACCAGTCCATTTCCAGAATTGCTGTCTCTACTAGACAGTCCATTGCATTATCAAGCCAACTAAACTTTTTTCTTACCCAGGTTTTGGTTTCAATTCCCAAATGCAACATAATGGTGACAAGGGCACAAGTGACTATAGGTGTTCCCCAAGTGAACAAATCAATATCAGAGTCGTAGAAAGTCTGCAAAATAAAAAAAGTATATATCAATGGAGCCAACACACAAGCCTGTAACAAAAAAAGTTCTATAACTTAACAAAAATGTAGACAACTTACGAAATATGGGATGAAAAAGCATATAAGACTTTGGTAGAAAGCATCAATCATGTTGCGCCAAAACATATGTGGCTTGTACTCCTATGCAGAAAGATACACAAACGGTTTAGCACTTCAAGAAAATTAACAAACTGTTTTCAATCCTAGCTCATATAGCATGTTAGAATTTTCTATATGCAATAAGTTATGCCACAAATATTTGTATAAAATCCTAACTACCATACCAATGCATAGACTTAAAATGTTAAAAGGAAACAGATCAGGACTTTGTTTAATTACAAAATATGACATTAAGGAGGTAGAGATAGTCAGCGCAGAACATATTCCAGAGGGTAGTATTGGGGGGCATTAGTGATAGGTTGACCAAAGCACATAAACCCAAGGTAAGTATAGTAGCAAGTCTTAGTTGCAACACCCAATAAGAGGATAATATGCAACGGGTCTAAACTACGTGGCATGTTCACCAATGCCAGGAGCCTGGCGGACAAGATGGGTGAACTAGAGATACTGTTGTACGAGGAGGATTTGGATTTTGTGGGAATTTCAGAGACCTGGTTCAACAGCCGTCAGGAATGGCTGGCAACCATTCAAGGGTATACCCTTTATCGCAAGGATAGAGGGTAAAAAAGGGGGAGGGGTATGCCTATATATCAAGAATAAATGTACAAGTGAATGTGAGGGAACCACGCATTCATCTAAGGCTCGCCAGTTCCTAAATGTCATGCAGGACAATTTTATGGGTCAGATGGTAGACGCACCAATTAGAAATAAAGCGTTACTGGATCTACTGATTACCAACAATACAGACCTGATCACGGATGTGGAAATATGGGGCAATTTAGGTAACAGCGATCACAGGTCAATTGGCTTGAGAATAAATCACACAAATAAGAAACATAAGGGGAATACAAAGACATTGAATTTCAAAAGAGCCAGCTTCCCTAAACTACGAACCTTGCTAGAAGGCATAAATTGGGATATCTTAGGAACAAAGAACATGGAGGAGAGATGGGTTTGCTTTAAGAGCATATTAAATAAGGGCATTAGCCAATGCATCCCATTGGGTAATAAATTTAAAAGAGCGAACAAAAAGTACTGGATGGCTTAACTCTAATGTAAAAATGCATATAAAAGCAAAGGAGAAGGCCTTTAAAAAATACAAGGTTGAGGGATCATCATCAGCACTCAGACTTTATAAAGAATGCAACAAGAAATGTAAGGGTGCAATAAGGACGGCTAAGATAAAACATGAAAGACACATAGCGGAGGAGAGCAAAAAAAAAATATAGGTAGGTAAAAAGTAAAAAAAAAGGGAGGACCATATTGGCCCCATAAGGAATGAGGAAGGACATCTGGTTACAAAGGATGGGGAATGGCAAAGGTATTGAATTTATTCTTCTCCTCAGTCTTCACGAGGGAATGGGGGGGCTTCAGGAACCAAAACTGCAGTGTTTTTCCTCATGACACATCACAGGATGGACAGAATTAAAATTAGACTTGTGAAACTTAACATTAATAAATCACCAGGACCAGATGGCTTGCACCCGAGAGTACTTGGGGAACTCAGTCAAGTAATTGCCATACCATTGTTCCTAATTTTTACTGACAGTCTACTGACTGGAATGGTACCAGCTGTAGCACCAATATTTAAAAAGGGCCAAAAATACATCCCTGGGAATTACAAATAAACTCTTGGAGAGGATGATAAGGGACTATATACAAGATTTTAATAATACGAACGGTATCATTAGTAATCATCAGGGATTCCTGAAGAATCGTTCTTGCCAAACCAATCTATTAACCTTCTATGAGGAGGTGAGTTGCCATCTAGATAAAGGAAGGCCCGTAGACTTGGTGTATCTAGATTTTGTGAAAGCATTTGACACAGTTCCCCATAAACTTTTACTGTACAAAATAAGGTCTGTTGGCATGGACCATAGGGTGAGTACATGGATTGAAAACTGGCTACAAGGGCGAGTTCAGAGGGAGGGGATAAATGGGGAGTACTCCGAATGGTCAGGGGTGGGTAGTGGGGGTCCCCCAGGGTTCTGAGCTGGGACCAATCCTGTTCAATTTGTTCCTAAACTACCAGGAGAATGGGGTAAACAGTTCAATCTCTGTATTTTTGAACGATACAAAGTTAAGCAGGGCAATAACTTTTCTGCAGGATGTGGAAACCTTGCAAAAAGATCTGAACAAATGAGGTTCAATGTAGAAAAAAATTTTAATAATGCATTTGGGTGGCAACAATATGAATGCAATCTATACACTGGGGGAGAACCTCTGGGGGAATCTAGGATGGAAAAGGACATGGGGTCCTAGTAGATGATCGGCTCAGCAATGGCATGCAATGCCAAGCTGCTGCTAACAAAGCAAACAGAATATTGGCATGCATTAAAAAAGGGGATTAATTCCAGAGATAAAACGATAATTCTCCCGCTCCACAAAACTCTGGTAGGAAATACTGACATATAATCACACACATAGGTTGGACTTGATGGACTTGTGTCTTTTTCAACCTCACCTACTATGCAACTATGTAACTGTATGTAAGGGAAGAGAAGCTCTGGTCCTATCATTCACACTTTACATGTAAGGATATAAGAAATGCAATGAAAAAAATATGAACTTAAAAAATGAAGACTACAAAAAGTTAAATTGAAAATAGAATGGCTGAAGTTTTTTTGTGGACAATTGATGCTGCATCACAGTAAACTATAGGTGAGCCACATAGTTACCTCCATACTTGGTCCACTCCTATAGAGCTCAGGAACAGCAATCAACATGTCAGCAGGAAGGTCCTTGTCAAGAATCCCAGTAACAAGTTGTGGAATTGATGAAAATAGCAAGTTAAAAAAGATCAAATACCACTGGTCAATCATGGCTGATCCAGAGAAGCCACAAAAAAACTGGTACCAAAAGAGAAGAGCCACAAACATCTAGAAATAAAAAGGAACATCAGATTTTAAACAAAAGCACTAATTACTACAACTAGAGCAGGTTAGAAATTGTGCATGTTGGTTCTTGTATGAATGTGGAAAAGACACAAAATTCTAAACTAGGCCATGTGAATGATTTCATGTACTAAAGCTTACTACAGTGCAAGAACACCATTAATAAACTCATAATTATTTTATACATGGTAGTAATGCTGTAATGGACATCTAACAGTAGTAAACCTATGAGTACCTTTATACAGGAGACTAAGACAGCTACAGTATATATTTGAATGATGGTTACGCTTTCTCAAGACAAGTCTCACACCTAAAACAATTCACACTGTTTAAGTAGGCAATTCTTTTTAATCTCAGAATTGGTTAATCAAGGAAATGAACTGCAATTTCTGAAATCCACAACCCCCCACCCCCCCAAAAGTTTTTTCTAATCTGTAATATACAATTACAAAACATGTTGCAGTGAGCATTAAATCCACCCAAAGTCATATCAAAATCACTTTTATTTAAAACTACAATAGAAGTTTAAATATGTTCCTAAATAAAATACGTAATTTTCCTTTAGGTGTAAAGAATAATTTCCCCAATTATCTCCTAGGACATCATGAGTTAGTTGGTCCCTCCCCTCATAGGATACACAAACAAGTGAAAAACCCCTCTCATCCCTCAGTTTACACAGCGTTTCCTTCTCTTCAGGACCAGCTGTTGGGTCAGCAGCTCCCTTGCAGATCTGGAGGCCTTTTCTGCCTTGTCAGAGGGGAGTAACTATGCTCCCGCTTCCATAATATTGGCCCCCTTTTGTGTCGTAGGGTTCAACTCCTGAAGCCCCTCCTGTGTAGCGCTGTCCTACCCCCCCCCCCCTCCCCCGGGGTTGTACAAAGTGGTCTGCAATGTTTTCCTGGTTCCAGTTTCATGGTATTGAGGCCTAGGAGGGTGGAATGGTTATAGAAACTGGTGTGCGACCCAGGCTATGGTTTGAGTACTCTGATGTCATGGTGGCCCAGGATGACAATGTCGATCATGCTAGGCAGCGTGGAGGTCATCATACCAGATTCCTCCGTGGGGTCAGACAAACTTGCGGTTGATGAGTGCTTTCCAGAGGTTTTTTGGTCCGCAGTATAAATGTGTATCGGCACAATCCCTTCCCCCGAGTATTCGGCATATGCATGTATTAGAAAGCTGCCTGTTTTTTTTCAAGGGCACAAGTGTCCTATTGTGATGGGTCTAGTCGCTTTAAGAAGAGCTGCAGCAATTGTAACCTAAAATGGTAGTCTTCGCATGCCAAGGCCTTTTTGTAATTATGGAAATGAGAACTTGATTTCTTGAAAGATTTTGTTGATACTACGAGGACAAAAATGGTGTCTACAGGGGAGGGCTAGCAGCCTTAGGCCTGGGGGGCAAGTCCAGTCAAGTGGCCCATTGAACCACTGAATCCGCTCACCATCCATCTACACCACATTCCCTGCACAGAGAGAGAGAGAGAGAGAGAGAGAGAGAAGACTGCTCCATATTGCCCCAGAGAGAGAGAGGCCACTTGGCACTGCCTGCACAGAGAGAGAGAGAGAGACCATTTAACACTGCCTGCACAGAGAGAGAGAACGCTTGACACTGCCTGCACAGAGAGAGAGAGGCCACTTGGCACTGCCCGCACAAAGAGAGAGAGGCCACTTGTCACTGCCTGCACAGAGAGAGATGCCACTTGGCACTGCCTGCACAGAGAGAGATGCCACTTGGCACTGCCTGCACAGAGAGAGAGGCAACTTGGCACTGCCCGCACAAAGAGAGAGAGGCCACTTGTCACTGCCTGCACAGAGAGAGAGGCCACTTGTCACTGCCTGCACAGAGAGAGATGCCACTTGGCACTGCCTGCACAGAGAGAGAGGCCACTTGGCACTGCCTGCACAGAGAGAGAGAGAGGCCACTTGGCACAGCCTGCACAGAGAGAGAGAGGCCACTTGGCACAGCCTGCACAGAGAGAGAGAGGCCACTTGTCACTGCCTGCACAGAGAGAGAGAGGCCACTTGTCACTGCTTGCACAGAGAGAGAGAGGCCACTTGGCACTGCCTGTACAGAGAGAGATGCCACTTGGCACTGCCTGCACAGAGAGAGAGGCCACTTGGCACTGCCTGCAGAGAGAGAGAGAGAGAGAGAGAGAGAGAGAGAGAGAGAGGCCACTTGGCACTGCCTGCAGAGAAAGAGAGAGGCCACTTGGCACAGCCTGCACAGAGAGAAAGATCACTTGGCACAGCCTGCACAGAGAGAGAGAGGCCACTTGGCACTGCCTGCACAGAGAGAGGGGCCACTTGGCACTGCCTGCACAGAGAGAGGGGCCACTTGGCACTGCCTGCACAGAGAGAGATGCCACTTGGCACTGCCTGCACAGAGAGAGAGGCCACTTGGCACTGCCTGCACAGAGAGAGAGGCCACTTGGCACTGCCTGCAGAGAAAGAGAGAGGCCACTTGGCACAGCCTGCACAGAGAGAAAGGCCACTTGGCACAACCTGCACAGAGAGAGAGAGAGGCCACTTGGCACTGACTGCACAGAGAGAGGAGGCACTTGGCACTGCCTGCACAGAGAGAGAGATGCCATTTGGCACTGCCTGCACAGAGAGAGAGGCCATTTGGCACTGCCTGCAGAGAGAGAGAGAGGCCACTTGGCACTGCCTGCAGAGAAAGAGAGAGGCCACTTGGCACAGCCTGCACAGAGAGAAAGGCCACTTGGCACAGCCTGCACAGAGAGAGAGGCCACGTGGCACTGCCTGCACAGAGAGAGAGGCCACTTTGCACTGCCTGCACAGAGAGAGAGACTGCTTAACACTGCCTGCACAGAGAGAGAGACCGCTGGACAGTGGCATTTAGGGGGTTAAAACAGGCAGGGAGGAAATGTAATATCACCTTCTCTGTCTGTCGCTTTTCAGTGGGGTGGCAGTGCCTGCTGTAAGTGAATACAAGCTTTCCATAGCCATAGTCCCTCAGTCTTCTTTTAGGTTGCACATTTTTGCTGCATTTTCTTGAAGTGCACCAAAGACGCAGCATGCAGGACATTTTGTGCACTTTCAGAACATGCAGCAAAATGTGCAACCTCTATGGGACCAGGGGTAAAACATGCAGGAAGACTGCCAGTACACCAGCACTACAGACAAATCGCAGCATGCCAGTGTGAGCCCACATCAACACCTAGGAGGGCAAGCAAGGCAGTGTCACAGGCTGCTAGGAAAAAAAACTCTTTAGCTGCAGAGGGGAGGGGGGGGGGTGGGCCGGGGGTTTGGAGGGAGAAGTTCACTTACTTGGTGTTTCCCAGCCTCCCAGGAGCCTCACTGTATTCAAACCGACTGCTCAGATTTAACTTTCCCGCCCCACACATCCTCATCAGAGACAGCACACAGGCTGCCCGGAGTGTGGGCGGGGAAATAGAGAGCAGGTCCAGCCTCTGCCAGCCATTCGTGTAGAGGAGGGAGGGGCTGGGCGGGGCTGTGCTGTGTAACACAGACTGTCGGCCCTGAGACATCCCTAGCTCACAGTACTGGATGGAGATGCAGCACTCGGCCTGCTCAAAAACTGCGCATTCTGAGCTGGTGACACAGCAGCCTTTTGTAGAGGATATGAGAGCAGCCCAGGGGGCAATTGCATCTCTGCCCCCCTGCCCAGCCCTCCCCTGGGTGTCTACTTTCCAGTTCAGAGTAGTGCCATCATACTTTTTACATGCAGCACCAAGGGCCGGTCCTTCAGTTGGACTGCCACCTCCCTGGCGTAACCTGCTGACCACAAGAAGATGTAGACACAAGATTCCACTTCTGATATTTTATCTAGACCCTAGTAATGAAACATGGGAAATGCAGTCCTCTGGATGAAATGGAAGGTTTGTTTCAGGCTAATTACAGAATAAACTCCAGACCTCCATTATATCATTTTGGTTCTTGACAGAATGTAGAGGACTACAAGAGCAACAGGGTAGAGTCTTTCCCTTTCACCAATCCTTTGAAGATCTTAAATCGAAAGGAATGGAAAGAAGCTGAAAAGATGACGCTAAATGTTAGATCCTGAAAAAGATTTCCCTTTAGTAAAGTGTCATAAGATCGATGCCATATACTGTTGGAGGTGTCCAAAAATGCAGGCATTTCCAATAAAGAATCTTTGAAGGTACCTTTTTTGTAAAGCAATTGATATGCATGTCTCATAAAATTTATATACTTTTTCAAAGAATAAAAGTTACGTTTATTTTTTTAATCCACCAGTCATGTGACCACACAGTCTTTTCTTGGTTTCATGTTTGGCTTGCGGGGGACGTGTCATTAGTGATGTACCTTCCATGTAGTGGGGTACTTTCCCAGTTGTGTACATTGTGCTCCAGGCTGTGAGTAGCATCATACACAGAGAATTACTTTCCCCATGTGTGTATATTGAGCATTGGTCTTTAGCTGGCTAAACTGCCATAATTCTAGCAGGGCTGGGCAGGGATGGTCTGTAAAATTGACTACAGAGAAACAGGCACATCACGTATTTATAACAGGAAAGTGTTAGGCCTGATTCGCACCTATGCAGTTTTAGTGCATTTTGCAGATTTGCACAACATGTCACCGCTGACATCCGACACTCCAAAGAGATGTATGGAGCGCCCGTTCAGATCCGCCTGAAAAAACTGAATATGAATGGTCCGCACATGTGAAAGGGGCCATACTGTTACCGGTAAGACTAACCGGGGATATTGATTTTATCAATGCTTAAAATTAGAAACTGAAGGCAGATTTCTTATATGGTATATTAGCAAATTTTATGCATCACAGAAAATACTGATGACCAGCTCATTTTTCAGTTACAAAATCAGTGTTCGGTTATTTCATAAAGTGGCCCAACCAGACAATTTAACTAGTCTAAAACCTCCTTGTAGCTTCCAAAAACTTAAATTATAAACTCTGGTATTTATACTTCTATGTTCAAGTAAAAAAATACTGCCTTCTAGGCATTATTCATAATAAGCACCATCTACAGTATATAGGGAATGAGTATTACCCACTAACTGCCAAATCACGTACCTGTATATTATTGGCTTCAAGTGGTTGTACCAGGGCGATACCCGCCAACTGCGCCATTTTTCAAAAATCCAAAAGTATTCAAAACGCAGATCTTGGTGTCTTGAATACTTTCAAGTGCAGAGTTGGGGGTCTGGGGGTTTACAGACCCCAGATCCCTCCATAAAGAGAACCTGTCACTGCCTATTACTGTCACAAGGCATGTTTACATGCCTTGTGACAGCATTAAAAGTGATAAAAAGTAAAAAAGGTCAGTGTAAAGGAAAAAATAAAAAAAAACTTTTTAAAGCGCCCCATCACTCCATGCCCCAAAGCGAACGCATAAGCAAGGTGCACCTTCAAATGTAAACAGTGTTCAAACCACACGCAAGTTATTGCCATGAACTTTAGAGCGAGAGTAATAATTCTAGCACAAGACCTCCTCTAACTCTAAAACAGGTAACCGTTAAAAATTTTTTAAAGCATCGTCTATGGATATTTTTTTAAATATCGTCGTTTTTTTGTCGCCATTCCATAATTTTGTGCAGTTTTAAAGCATGACATGTTCAGTATCTATTTACTTGGCGTAACATTCACATTGTACCAAAAATTGGGCTAACTTTACTGTTTCTTTTCCACAAAAAATAAAAATAAAAAATTGCATATACATACATGTACACACATATATTTTTTATTTGGGGGTTCCAAGTAATCTTCTGGCAAAAAAAAACTGATTTTAGCTCGTCAGAAAAGGGTTTGGTCTTTAAGTTGTTAAAGTGGAACTTTACCCATAACTTCTTGAAAAAAATAATGTTATTTAGCAAGTAACATGCATTCCACATTATTAATTATGCTACCAAAACAATGAGGAACTAAACCCATCGATTCAACAGTTTAAAAAAAAAAGTTAAGTTACATCCCTAGAATGCTAGGATTGCCAACTGTCAAACCATCAAATGGCTGGTGTCATAACTGATTACATGTGCACCCCAGATGGCAGTTGCAGATTAAACAGAAGCAGCTTCCTTGGCTGTAAAAGAATAAGAGGGTTTAATTCCCGCTTTAAGGCTGTCAGCAGATTGGCCTCTACAAACTGCAACTGAGCATGTGCAGAGCAGGGTGAGACAGTAAATTACTGGATTTTAAATGTACAAGTATAGACACTTATGTTTAATGTTTTACATAGCTATACCTGCAAAAGATGCCAGCCTGAAGTGATCTAGCAGGACTTAATTTTCTGACTAAAGTTCCACTTTAAGCAGGTATAAATGTGTACATTGTACAAAATATACAATAGTCATATTGTTTTATTAAAGGAGAAGTATGGGAGTTAGGGTTATTGCAGATTAATACTTACCTAGGTGGATGCTGCATCTGTCCCCCGGCTTCTCTGCACTGAGAACCGAGCCATTGAACATCCCTGATGGCTTGGTTCTCTTTGCTCCCCGAGCAGAGAGCTGCTGCTTGTCAATCAGCAGCTCTCTTGCTCTACTCCACGCTCACTGGAGCGATGAGCTGTGGAGGGGCGGGGAACAGCCATTTTAGCAGCTGGCTGAGACAGCCATCAGTCAAGGCACTGGATGACGCAGTGCCTGGACTGATTTGTGTGACGTCAGCAGAGAGCGGACTTCAGACCGCTCTCTGCTGGAAACAGGTCACAGGAGTGCAAAACAAATTGCACTCCTGTGACCCATAGGAGAAGTACAGCCAAACAAGCTCAGGCTGGACTTCTCCTTTAATGTTATGCATACGGTATATGTCACTGAGATGCCAAACTGTATACCACGATTCTGCAATGATGTAGGCCTCATTCACATGGAGGCATACCTATTCGTACACCTGTAAAAATAGACCATTTAGGTCTATTGGGATGCAGTAGCTGCATGGACATCGCTCCAAATTTGACAGCCGTGCAGGTCTCTGTGTATGCACAGATATGTCCATGTGAATGAGGCCTTACATGTATGGATATGTACGTAAATAAAAACCTAAAGTTGCTGGCAAGAAAAAAAAAAAAAAAAGAAAAAAAAAAAAAACTATTATTAAGTAAAGAAACTGTACAGCAGTTCACCATTATTTTTACTCACAGCATTCTTGTAGAAGAAATATAACACCATATTGGCCAGTCGAGAATAGCACCATCTACCATGAACAAGCAGTAGCTTTTCCAAGTATCGAAATCTAGGAATGGCAAAGTCACTGGCCATTACTGCCTGTTAAAAAAAAAAAAATAAGGTTATGTTAAAAAGGCATATGCATAGAAGACAAGCCCTGCAAATTACTGAACTGTACTGAAGCTTTTTTTAACCAGGGTGCCTTTGGGTTTCTTCAGGGGTGCTTTGGCAAAATGCCAAAAATTGTATACAAGCCAGCGAGTGGATCAAGCCTACCTTTTAGTTACACAAAGCCACAGGTTTTCATTGTGCACCATTACAACCTTCAAGTTGCTGCAATCCTTACAACCAATGACATCATCAGTTTATATAGAGGACATTGGGCACCTGCACAGCAACCTTGTTCGCCTCTGCCCTCTAGGGTTGCCACCCTTTCATCCAAGCCAAACCCAAACACTCTAGCGACCTACTACAATTTTACCCAAGTACCCAAGAAGAGCAGTAATGCAGTGCAGTGATGAACAGCAGGGGTGGCCAAAAGGTCAGTCCCCCAGTACAACCCCCCCAGGTTAATCTGCCCCCCAATATAATCCCCCCAGGTCAGTCGGTCGCCCAGTACATCCCCTCAAGTCAGTCCATTTCCCAGTATTACCCCTCCCCCCCAGGACAGTCTGTACCCCCATAGGTTTCCCCCAGGTCAGTCTGTCTCCCAGTATAATCCTTCCCAGGTCAGTCTGTCCCCAATACATCCCCCAGGTCAGCTAATGCCAACAGAGGTTGGTGTGAAAGGGACAGGAAGTACAACAGCTCAGGAGCACTAATCAGAGAATGCAGTATTTGAGACACACCTATAATGAAGGAGTAATCAGGAACATACACACACTTCCAGGTGGACTGACTCTACTCCAGGAGGAGACCACTTAACAGGAGGAGTGCATGGGGGTGTTTGGAAGGGACTCCCTCCCTTCCATCCAGGAATACAGACAAATTCAGGGAAAGGCCCATCAAGGAATACAGGAACACCTTCTAGTTAAAAGGAGACCCCTAACCAGGAGAACCACAGGGTGGTGATGACATGGGTTCCCCATCCAGGTATACAGGAACTCCCATCCCTCCCCCCCTATAGATAAGGAAGACTCGCAGCTAGGAGGACTACAGGTGGGGGGGGGGGGATCAAATGGGACTCATCCAGGAATAATCCTCCCTCCTCCCCTCCAGATAAAGAAGACCCCCAGCTAGGAGGTCTGCAGGGGGTGATAAGAGGGGACTCCCATCCTGGAATACAGGAACTCCCTTCCCTCCCCACTCCAGTAAAAGAAGACCCCCAGCTAGGACTGCAGGGGGTGATGAAGAGGTGACCCCTATTTAGGAATACAAGAAATTCCAGTTAAAGACCCGCAGCTAGGAGGACTGCGCACGGGGGGGTGATGAGAGGGGTTCTCCATCCAGGAATATAGGACCCCCCCCTCCAGTAAATGATCCCCAGCTGGAAAGACTGGGGGGGTGATAAAGGGGGACCCCCCTTCATCCCCATCCAGTTAAAAAAAAAAAAAAAAAAAAGAAAAAGACCACCAGCTGGGAGGACTGCAGAGGTGCGATAAGAGGGAACCTTGCTCACCCCCATCTAGTGGAAAGAGACCACTGGCCAGGAAGACTACAGGCGGCTGCCTCCTTCTCCCTCTTAATAAGTTGAATGATGTGTAGTGAGCTCCGGGAGGGGGGTGACTCACAGTAGCAGAGAAGGAGGAAGAAATCCTCCGCACAGTTCAGATGTCTGATGGAGCTCTGGGCAGGCTGTCACTGCTGCTTCTACTCCTTGCTCTGTCCTCCACGTTGCTGAAATGCTCGCTCGCAGTGGTGATGGCGGGGGGGTCACGGACAAGTATTATTCAGTCTGGTGTCAATGTGTCCAGGTTTCAGGTGGACAGTCCAGGCGAATACCAGGCAACCCTACTCCCCAGTCAGCACTGGGGCGACCTTAGAGTGAGGGAGAGAAAAAAAAAGAGAAAACACCAATACTGGTCGGTACCAGTGTGCAAAGGTGCATTTGCTTTGAAAGAATAAATCACCTCTAATGTTGAGTGTCCTACAGGTGTATGTGGATGTTGCTTCAGTATGTCAAACTATTAGGTATTGTTATTTACATTTTAGAATGGGTTGCCTCATGATTGTGCAGAATTTTAAAAAGTGTGCCTTGAAAAGGAGTTTGAGAAACACTGATCTGGACTAAATTTAGAGAGCGAGGGAAAAAAGGGTTGCAGCACAAACTTCTTTGAAAGAAACAAAAATTTGGTTCATTAACTACTTCCGGACCGCCGCATGCCGATATACGTCCTAACTTTCACGGGGGGTATTGTTATGGCAGCAGCTAGCTGCCATAACCCAGTTATCCTCTTGTGCGGCCGGCGGTCCGCTTCAAGTGGTCTCTGCGGCACATTTGCCGCAAGATCACTTAATTGCTGGTGGAAGAGGGACACCCCCAGCCTCCCGCCACGTTCCGGTGCCCTCTGCCACTTATCAGAGCGAGGCGGGAGGCTGGCAGTGGTGATCGGATGTTCTTCCTTCCTTGGCATGGAGATGAGTGAGGGGGGGGAAGATGGCCCCCACCCGTCTCCATGACATTGCAGGGCGGAAACTACGTCAAAACGATAAGATACAATAAAAAAAAAATTTTTTTTTTTAAATGTGCCCCGTCCCGCCGAGCTCACGTGCAGAAGCATGAGCAGCGCCTGCATATGAAAAAAAAACGGTGTTCAAACCACACCTGAGGTATCGCCGTGATTAGCAGAACAAGAGCAATAATTCCAGCTCTAGACCTCCTCTGCAACTCAAAACATGCAACCTGTAGAATTTTCTAAACGCTGCCTATAGAGATTAAGGGTAAATGTTTGTCATTGCCATTCCACGAGCAGATGAAATTTTGAAGCGGGACATGTTGGGTCTAAATTTACTCGGTGTAACAATATCTTTCACAATATTAAAAAAAAAAAAATTGGGCTAACTTTACTGTTGTAAAAACACCCGGCTTCCCTAGGACACTAGCAAAGCGAGTCATGCTGAGCACGGGAGGGATTATACTGAGCTGGCGTACAGTTTTTTTCTGTTTGCCATTGTCCAATCCTCTCTCCAGGCAGAAGAATAACCCAACAGTATACAACTTTGTGTTCCTCAATAGACCATAAAAAAAAAAAGATCTCTTGCCAGTCTGATTATATCATACGCTATGCTTTTCTGTTTGCTGTCTGCTGGTTCATTTGTTTAATCTTCTGAAGAAAGTTTTTCTTTCCAACCTCAGTTTAAGTATTTTAAATTAATGTTACAATAGCTGTAACTTGATTTTAAAATAGTAAAGAAACTTAGCGTTTTAATGATTGTCCTTTCTTAAAAATAAAGTATGCTTTAAGACCGTGAAACTGCAGACTAGCTGAATGATCAGAATTATAAAAAACAAAAGAACCCCTTCTCCTGCTACATACATTTATTGTAAATCGACCTTATCCATCCAAACAGGGCTACCTCACCCTGCGCTCCTTGGTTAGGAGAAGAAGCCAACAGCATGCTGCATGTTAATGGGAACCAACAGATGTTCTTTTGTCCTTGCAATTAGATGTATAATCATCTGTAATGTGTATAATGCCATAGAACTAGAAGCCAGTTTGATCTGCTGGGTTTAGAATTTGCTCTGGTAGGTGCAATGGAGTGCAAAGTAAATTTTACTTTGTTTATGGTGTATAATAGAGTGCAAATAGAGGTTAATTCAATTTTCGAAATATTCAATGTTTACAGCCATAAAAAGGGTCTTTTATGTTTCACTTCTTTGAGGAGGAATTAAGAAAAACTGTGCTTGCAACTCATGTACATTTTTCATTTAGTGTCACCACAGAAGACAAAATTGTTCATGTTAAAAAGGTAATATTGAATCTATAGCAGCTAATTTATGGGCTAAAAGAAAATGGCCATTAAATACCATGAACAAAATTTTAGGATTTTGCATGTATTTCAATATGCATATTATTCAATATGTACATCTATCTAATTAAACTTGTAAACATTTGTAGTTTCCCTGCAGCTTATGAAAGATGCCAATAGGTGATGGTAACTGTATGGAAACTATATCCCGTTTGCTGTAATTGGCCAGGATGTGTGTTTGCATCTATGTGGGCACCACTAGAGGGTACTGTTTGAGACAGACCATTTGCTCAGCATTGAGCTTAATGAGTAACCAATATCCTGGGATCAAACTTTACAGAGTGCACAGGATGTATTACAAGGATATCTATGCATCAAACAGAATGCTTTCACTATCCTTTGTGGTAGCCATATCCTTATATTACTCAGATCAAAACAAGTCTACAACAGAATGTACTTAGAGCCAGGAGGCTGCAGGAATTTGTGGAAGCAGAACTTCTTTACTAAAAATTACAGTAATACGCTGTACTGATAACTTTTTTTCCCCCAAAGCTATAAGTATACATTTTAAACTAAAGTGCTGATGTACTTAAGTAAAAAATTACTCAAATTTAGCTTTCCTGTCTGGTAAAAAAAATAAAAAGATGTCACCAGGACAGGAAGTGAGATGAAAACTAAGAGCGATAGCAGTAAAAACTGGCAGGGGTTCTAACTTTTCCACTTCAAAAAAAAAAAAAAAAAAGAAGAAGAAGGTTTTGGCTATAGATCTACAGTGGCTATAAAAATCTACACACCCCTGTTAAAATATCAGGTTTCTGTGATGTAAAAAATAATAATTTCAGAACTTTTTCCACCCCGTAATGTGACCTATAAACTGTTTAACTCAATTGAACTAAAAATGTTATATTTTAGGAAGAGGGAAGTAAAAATAAAATAATATGGCAGCATAAGTGTGCACACCCTTTACACTAATAATTTCTTGAAGCACCTTTTGATTTTATTACAGCACTCAGTCTTTTTGGGTATGAGTGTATCAGCATGGCACATCTTAACTGGGCAATATTTGCCCACTCTTTGCAAAAACACTACAAATCTATCAGATTGTGAGGGCATCTCCGGTGCACAGCCCTCTTCAGATCACCCCACAGATTTTCAATCGGATTCAGGACTGGGCTCTGGCTGGGCCATTCCAAAACTTTAATCTTCTTCTGGTGAAGCCATTCTTTTGTTGATTTGGATGTATGCTTTGAGTCGTCATGCTGAAAGATGAAGTTCCTCTTTATGTTCAGCTTTCTAGCAGAAGCCTGAAGAAGATTTTGTGCCAATATTGACTGGTATTTAGAACTATTCATAATTCCCTCTTCCTTGACTAAAACCCCTGTGCCAGCTAAAGAAAGACAGCCCCAAAGCACAATGCTGCCACCACCATGCTTTACTGTGGGTATGGTGTTCTTTTTGTGATGTGCAGTGTTGTTTCTGCGCCAAACATATCTTTTGGAATTATGGGCAAAAAGTTCAAACTTTGTTTCATCAGACCAGAATACATTTTCCCACATGCTTTTGGGAGACTTCAGATATGTTTTTGCTAAATTTAGCCGGGCTTGGATGTTTTTCAAAGTACGAAAAGGCTTCCTTCTTGCCACTACCCCATAGCCCAGACATATGAAGAATACAGGAGATTGTTGTCACATGTACCACACACAGCCAGCACTTGCCAGATATTCCTGCAGCTCCTTTAATGTTGCTGTAGGCCTCTTGGCAGCTCATGGTAACGTCACTTTTTCTCCACTTGATGATGGCCTTCACTGTGTTCCATGGTATATCTAATGCCTTGGAAAATCTTGTGTACTCTTCTCCTGATACATTTTAACCATCTCAATACAGGGCACTTACACCACCTTCCTGGCCAGGCCACTTTTCAGCTTTCAGCGCTGTCACACTTTGAATTACAATTGCTCAGTTCACTTTAACCATGTGAAATTTTTATCATTTTCTTCACACAAAAAGAGATTTATTTTGGTAGTATTTAATCACTTCTGGGTTTTTTATTTTTAGGAAAAAAAGACCGACATTTTTGGGAAAAATACGTTTTAGTTTGTCAGTACATTTTGTAAATAAGTAATTTTTCTCCAGCACTGATGAGGAGGCACAAATATGGCACACTGGTGGGCACAGATAGGCGGCACTGGGGCAGCAATGATGAGCATTGATGGGCAGCAGTGATGGCAAGCACTGACTGGCATCACTAATGGCCACTGATTGCTGGCAATTGTGGGCACTGATTGCAATCAGGGCACTGATGATCAGAGCCCCCCCCCGATTACATACCTAGATGCCCACCTGTGAGGAGATGCCTCTGATCATCTTCTCCTCACACTCTGTCAGTTGGACGTGAGGAGTGCCAATTACCGGCTTCTCTGTATTTACATGTGACCGGCTGTAATTGGACACATGGTTAAAGAGCTGCGGCCCTTTACAGAGATCGGGGTCACATTATGTCCTAGCAACACGGTGCTGCCGACATTGCCGCTCTGCGCACCCCCGCGGGCGTTCTGGGAAGCCCCCATATGACATCCACCCAGAGGGAGAGCCGCACCGCCCAGCCGTCATTTGGCGGTGGGCAGACAGCAAGTGGTTAACAATGAGATCCCTCTGATGCTTTGGGAGTGCTCTACGGAATAAGGCTTTTGATGTAGGATGCAACTAAGAAAATGTCAGGCAAGACCTACTAGCAGCTGAGCTTTATTTGGGGTTAATCAGAGGCACTTTAATGATGTTGGGATGCATCCAGAAGCCTGGACTGGAAGTTGGCTCAGCCTCTCCTGCCCCCTCCACAGCCAAGCACTCCAGTGAGCGCTGGAGGGCTAGAGAACAGACTGTCACTACTCTGCGCTCAGAGGATCTGAGAACTGAGTGATCAGCAGTCTTTGATAGCTCAGTTCTCAGTCTAGAGGCAGCAGGGCAGATGTAGCATCGGTCTGATGGCGAATCTGTCCCCTGCTGCCTATAGACTAAGAACGAAGAGAAGTAGGGAAGTATTTTTGGTTTCTCATACTTTTTAAACATTTAAGAAAAGGCAACTAAAAAGCATAACATACCTGCATTCCTTCCTGCCCAGAAATTCCAACACCAACATCTGCCACCTGAATCATGCTAACATCATTGGTTCCATCTCCTGTAAAAATCACATAATACACAATAATTATATCAAGCTAAAAAAAAAAAGTGGTATTAAACCAAAAACCAAATATGTAGTATATTGCAGCTTACCAGTTATTAGATGTGGTGGCTGTATTAAGCCGGCTATAGACGGATCAAAATTCGGCCATTTCAGCAGGAACCAGGCCGAATTTTGATCTATGGGCAGGCTGGTTGTACTGAAGTTTATCCATGGATTGCATTCAGTACAACCAGCCTGTTTTTTTTTTTTTTTTCTTGTTGCCCGATTAGTGCCGGTGGTGATCATATTCTGCAGGTGGGGAAGACATTATTTATATCTGCTAATTGTTAAGGAAGATGGCATGTTCAAACTCCTTAAACAATCAGCTATTCATAGGTTAAGGACAATGACGGGCGTTTGCGCCTTAACCAGCATCTTTGTGCCACGTGACCCAAAAATGCACCTAAAAAACACACCCTGGCTGAGTTGTTAACCAATGCACAAGGATCGTTTGTTTGACAATCTATACAACCACAAGACTCCACAGTACAGTGGCTACTGTTTGAAAGAACTGCAGGCCAAGTAACATCTATGTTTGTGGTATAAATGAAAGAAAAAAAAAAAAAACGAAAAGCAAACAGCTTACCTACTGATAATGTCATAGCTTTGAGTTTGTCCCGAACAAGTTTCACCACCATACTCTTCTGAAGAGGTGTAGAGCGACAGCAGAGCACAGAACGGCATTGCCGAGCAAGTGAAATAAATGAATCTGCTTGGGTTACATCTAGTGCAAAGGCTAGCGTTTTGCCATCAATGACCAGACCAAGATTCTGTTTCGTCAGTGAAGACCATTGGTGTTTATTTCGACCGAAAGCAAATTCAACTTCCCCAGCAGCTTGTTTTGTTGCGTCATTAGAAGTCTTGGACTCTACATAGTGCAAACACTGTTTGAGCAAAGCAGCACAGGCTTCCTAAATGGAAAGCAGGGACAAGAAAAATTACATTTTAAGAGGCAAAATACTTTCAAGTAGCCTAGTATAAAAAAAAAAATAAAAAAAATGTATATTAAAATGAATGAGAAAGAAAAGAAAAAGAAAAGAAAAAGAAAAGAAAGATATCTCTACTAAAAAAGACATCCTGTGGTTAAAATACTTACACCAAGTTGCATTGTGTAAAAGATAAAAGAATGTCTAACCTGTTCTTGCGCTAATCAGAAACCTAAGTCATAAGTGCATTGCATTTCCACGTCTAGTTTAAGTAAAGGTCAAATGTACCCAGTCAGATTGCTGGACAATCCAAATCTGGCAGACACAACACAAATCCTATCAAACAGGTGACAGAGACCAAGGATCACGGTAAACCAGGGGTGCCCAACCTTTTGAAGAGCGAGGGCCACTTAAGCGTCTTGGTAACCGGTCACGGGCCATAATGAGTAGAGAAAGCGGATGACAGGTTCGTGCAGAGCAGAACACGGACACAGCGCACTCTACTCTATGGGTAATCCGATCCGCCCAGACGGAAGGGAATTGAGAGGTAGGCGGGTGTAAATGCACACAAATCTGTTTACATCTGCCATTTCATAGAGGTGAATGGAGGGTCCGATTGGGTCAGACCGATTGTTTGAAAGGGACCTTTCACACTAATGCAATGCAGTGCACCTGTGTCTTTCCTGCGGGTTAGCTACACTTTGCCATAGACTTCTATTATATCATGCAGAGGTGGTGCACTTTCTGAAAGCACACCAAACCCAAAAAGGTAATAACAGAAGTCTATGGCTCAATGCCGGTAACCTGAAGGTGCACTGCACCTGCGGATCAGTTTGAAAGCAGCCCAGTAACCACTGCGCAGATATGCCCATATATACACTGCAATTTTAGTAATAAACTGACCTTTAATAACAGTCTTCCGTTTAGGTATCACCTGCTGTTGCTGTCCCAGGCAGAGTGCATTTGGTATCACTCCGCCAGTGGCAGGAGACGGCGCTATACAGGAAGCATCAGCTTATACAGCTCTGCTCCACAGCCGATTGCTTTGCCGGCTTCATTAACAACACAGATAGTCTGGGATGGCGGGTCTGCAACCCATGATCTGGGCTTGCCAATCTGCCATCCCACAGAAGGTCGTCGCGGGCCACATGAGAGGGCTCCGCGGACCACTGGTTGGGCACCCCTGCCGTAAACAAATGGTGTGCATATTATTGCTACAGTGTCACGTCTCCAGCAGAATTCAACATTTTTTTTTAAATTGCGCAATATGTGGTCTACTAAATAACAGTTTTCTACCATTTCCAATTTATTGTCATACTGAAAAGCACACTGCAGCTAAATTTTGCTATCAGAATATAAAATGACATAAAACTCCTCCAACAGTTTAGCTATTGCACAAATTACCAGGAGAAGTCATCAGACAGAAAAGGCAAACATTTCTTGAAAACTAATTGTTGCAAATTGGGTTTCCCCCAACCATTCCTACTAAAATGTAATAAGCATTTTCAATGCATGATTCTAAGGCCTCATGCACACGAGACGCTGTTAAACGTCTATTTTTTTTCCCCGTTTTTATGCAGTTGCGTTTAACCTCGTTTTTCCAGAAGCAAAAAAATGCGTTCAGACACTTTGCTTTTCCACGTTTCAGACGCAAAATGCAGCTAAACGCAGGCACCTGCGTTTAGCCGCGTTTGCGTTTATAAGCCTTTTTAAAAAGGAACCCAATTTTTTGGACCAGAAAACTCAGAAATATGATGGTAAACCATAAAAAAAAAAAATACTAGAAAAATTGGTTTAAAATGTCGCAATTAGTTTAGATAGTTCATAGAGCATATATACTCACTAATGCATACATGTTTGTGAAATATCCAATGAACATTCGCTGTGCCATCAATGGATGGGTCCAATATCGACGAGCTCCGATTCTGGACCTCTCATGCAAATTTGCGACGACGTTGCTGCCTCATCAAGAGCAACATCAAGATCATTTCCTGACATGTATTCAATATGGGATCCATTTCCAAAAAAAAAACACAGAGGCAAATGCAAGTGTACAACTGCTCTCTCCGCTGCTGCTCACTCTGATCAAAATGGCAGAAATAGTTAAGAATACATGTTTTCTGAGCTTGGGGAGGGTCTATATGATGATATCTTTACAAACGCTTATAGACGCAAACGTGGCTAAACGCGGCATGAAAACACAGCAAAACGCACGTTTTTAAACGCAGGTTTCTGCTTTTTAAAACATGCGTTCAGCAGAGTTTGCATCTGCGTCTCGTGTGCATGTGGCCTAAAGCACGCAGAACATATATCACATGCTACAGTTGCTGAGCAGTCACCTTTTCGACTTCTTGTATTAGAAAGTGTTGAGAAGGTAAAAAATACACATCAGCAATTAACGCAGGTTTTTGTTTTAAAATGTTGTTATAACTATTCCTTTAGTATTCAAATTGTTCAAAGGAAGCGTTCACTTTCTTTTTAGATGCCCTCTTAAACTCATTGCTAAGGAACATATATTTGTAGTGCCCCCTACATATATTAAGACGAAAACTATGGCCTCCCATGAAAAAAAAAGGCCCAAAACATTTTAGAGTGCTTAAATCGGTGTTCTGGCCAAAAAAAAAAAAATTAAAAGCCAGCAGCTACACATACTGCAGCTTCTAGCTTTTAAAAATAGGACACTTACCCATCCCGCGATGTCAGCACCACAGCTGATGTTTCCATCAGCTGTCGGATGCTGCCGCCGCCATTGCGGGTAAGGGAACCCGGCAGTGTAGCTTTACGACGGGAACCCAACTGCGCATGAGTGAGGCCCATCTTCTCTCTCCTACTGGCCCAGCGACAGGGAGAGGAAGAGGGAGCCCCGCGTTGGTGTCACGGCCGCGGCCCAGACACCCGGTAAGTGGAAAGAGGATACCTGTCAAAGACCAGTATCCTGTCCCCCTCCCCCCCAAAAGGTGGCAATTGTGGCACCGGAGGGGGAGAGGAGACAAATGAGCGGAAGTTCCACTTTTGGGTGGAACTCCGCTTTAAGGCCAAGTTCTACTTAGGTTCCGATTGTAGGAAGGCCAGAATGCGAGGGACAGTAGTCTCTGGGTATGAAGTTCCTGTGTTCCAGGTACAATATTAGATCTTTCTGGAGGTAGCTTTTAGCAAGGTAGGAATGACAGACTCTGAGCCCTCTGTACCTTAGGACCTGTGCTTTAACAATCATGCCATTAAAGCTAATGACTGAGAAGCAGACTGGAATAAGCTGTTAGGGAGAGGGCAGGGGTAATCCAAGTGTGTACACCAGGTTCCTCTTGGCCAGTTTGGCAATGTGAGAATCACTGGCTTCTTCTCCTGCTTAATTTTGTGGAGCAAAATTAGGTAGAATTTAACTGAGAGGAGGGGATCATCAAAGCATTCAGTGCCGGTGCTATAGCCTCCTTGGTCCTGCTCAGAAACAGGAGGCAGCTTGTTCTTGAATCTGGAGGCCAGGACATCCACATCTAGAGTCCCCCATCTCATATGAGGATGAAGATGTCTGGATGAAGGGCCCATTCTACCCGATTTAGGCACTGACAGCTGAGGTAATCTGCCTTCTTTTTGTCCACTAGAGAAGTGAAAATCTTTTCTGGATTGATCCAATAATCATAGGTTGTTCATGAAAGGACAATATCGTCCTAGATTTAGCAAGTCTCTTATGTACTCAAAAGGGCGTGGTGAGATGGAGGAGATGCAAATGCAACAACATGAGGCTTTTCTGCAAAGCAGAGATGAGATTATCAATACTCGCAAGCATATTTCACACTGCCTCCAGATCGTCTTCATTCCCTTGTAGGTCTGCCTCTTCTAGGGTGGGTGTATGGGGATGTGACTCAGGGAGAGATTGGGGGAGTTAAAGGGGCATGGTGTTTTGGAGCCCTGAACAAATATGGTTGTATTAAGGCAGTTAGTTGTCCAGAGAATTGTGACATAGATGCAGAAAAGTCTGCTTTTGTCAGGTAGACCACTTGTAACAAGCCTGAGATAGTGAGAGCTAGAATCAGATGCAGAGACTAGTGTTAAAATCCGTTCCTGCTCCGATGCCAGAGCAGTATTGTCATTCTATGTTATGTGGGTCTTCTGCAGAGCAAATGTTCATCTGAGGTTTAGCTGTGGCTCTTGCACCTGGTTTCTACCATGGCTATGGGTGGGGGTATTCCCTTGTGTGGTACTCACTGAGTAGGGTGAAGAATATAGGGAAAGCGTGTCCCAGAAGGAGTACACAGAAACCTGGGTGGAGATTGCCTTGTAATGTATCCGCATGGCAAATAGGCAAGAAGTGCCTGAGAACCTTAAAAGGGCTCTAGGCAGAAGTGGCTGTAAAGTATGCAACCTGTAGCAGGATGCTACACCTGGTCATCCACTGGGGACTAAGCTCTGAATGCAAGTTTGAAAAATTCACACTGAATAGTTAGTTAATACATTTCAAACAGCTGTGGTTTTAACAGTAACGGTCAGAGGTACAGGGAAACCCTCCCTGTTTTACCTGTCCATGATGCTGGTACCTATATAATGTCTGGGTTTTGTCACAGTGGGCATAACCCTAAGGAATCTTCAGGGTCTGGGTTCCATAAGGAAAGAGCACAGCCTTGGTTCTGTATAGCACCCTGCAGCTAACTAAATGTGTTGAACAAACTGGCAAAGTGGGCACATGCAGGATCCAGTGCCCAAAGCAGCATTACAGGAATCCTCCACGTCGGAGTAGGTCTCTCAAGGTTGTACCAAGGTTTCCCAGATCCACAGCTTCCATTGTTATTTTAGAAGACAGTGAAAAGAGCTCATTGAAGAATCCAATAATAAAATAAACTGGTAAGCTCAGAGTAATTTCTCCCTAAAGCCTCGTACACACGATCGGATTTTCGGCAGGGAATTGTGTGATGTCAGACCGTTTGCCTAAAATCCGACCGTTATTACGCTCCTTCAGACAATTGTTGTCCAACTTTCCGCCAACAAATGTTGGATGGCAGGCTAGTAAATTTTTGGCGGACAATGGTCTGTAGTCAGATTTTCATATTGCGTGTACACAAGTCCGTCACACAAAAGTCCAAAGTAGAAACGCGCATGCTCCAACTCAATGCTCACCAAACATTAGCAGAAGGTGCCAAAAGGGTGGCGCTCAAGAGCTGAAATTCCTCGTAGTACGTCATTACGCTCGTGTTTGGAGGCCGACAATTGTGCACAGTTTGTATGCAAGACAAGTTCCTGGCACACGTCCTTCGGACAAAAGTCTGACGCTTTGTTGGCCAACAATCTGATCGTGTGTACGAGGCTTAAGGCTGGATTCACACCTATGCATTTTTAGTGCTTTTTGCAGATTTGCACTACAGTCCATTATACACGAGTTCCTATGAAACACGTTCTGTAGTGCAAATCTGCAAAATGCAAAAAGCACTAAAAATGCATAGGTGTGAATCCAGCCTAAGACGAAGAGGTCCAACACCTTAGAACCCTAGCAAAAAAACTGAAAACGTGGAGTGGTGTAGGGTTATATGGGTACACCCAGGGGGATTGTCCTCAAAAGCTTAGCCAATAACCAATCACTTGAAGGTACCAGCCTATAACCCAGGGTCTATGAATACTCAGCATGTGTCCTGTATTGTCTCACCTTTCCATGCACTATTCAAAAAAAATGGGGCGCAAACTATTTTCTCTACAGGGTAAATGTTTTTTCCTTCATACAGATACAGGAAAAAACTTCATTATAGCCAGTAGATTGCGCGGATGATCATAGGAAGAAATTATGCAGTATTTTCCTGTTTTACTCCATTCTATATGAATTAAAATTATTTTTTTTTTTTTAAATCAAATAGTTTTTATTAAGTTTTAAGAACATACAACAAAACAGAAAAACACAGACATTCCTGTGCACATAGTTACACAATATGTAAGGTATACAAACATGTGAAAACAACTGTTGACCACTTTACGTTTCTAATGTTTCCGAGATGTGTTTCAGTCTAAGGCACTTGTGGTTGACTATACATTCAAAATCAAATAGTTTGGACATTTAGCTTAGTCATGCGCATTACTGTAGATGCTATCAGTCTATCCAGGATATAGCATTGTCTATCAGGTATCATGTCCTTAATGTCCTAGAGCATATCCTATTTGGTCTTTGTATTTATGCACACGTGTGTAATGTTAGTTATACGCTATCCCCGCCTCCCCCGTCCAACAAGGGGCCGGGAAGTGGTGAGGTCGGACTTCCCCTCCTGACCCAATAGGAGAGGAGCATTACCTATGCGCAACACGAGGAAAAGAAAAAGAGGGAGAGAGAAGAAAACTATATACAACCTATTTTGTAAAAGACCTCCGCAGGCCTAAAGTGCTTTTATGTTTTAATATTTTAATGTCTCTCAAAAATAATAAAGCGATTGGGAAGTGGATCGTGAGTTTTGTTTTGAGTTCTTACTTCTGTTTCGTCTCCTTTTCATTTTGTGCATAATGACATGTTCGAGGGTGTGACACAGAAATTACCTTTATGTATTATTTGAGGTGTTCCTCCCACCCAGGATTCTGTTGTGAACCAAGCTAAGTGGTGCTAGTCCCGGTGTGTCCAACCATGGGTCCCATATGCGTTCGAATTTATGGGGGCTTCCTCTATGCTTATATGTGAGCTGTTCTCTGATAAGAGAGTCATTTACAGATTGTAACCATTCCTTGTGTGTAGGAGGGGTTGTGGATATCCATTTTCTGGCAATGAGTTTTCTGGCTAAGAATAGTGCTCTAAGAATTGCTGTGTGTGTAAAGGGAGTGTAATCTTCTTCGTCTAACAGGCCTAGTAAACAAAGTTTAGGTTCAGTACTAAGTTTGAGATTCCATATGTTATTAATGGTGTTCATCACTGCTGCCCAATATCTTTGTAATTTTGGGCATCTCCATAGCATATGTATTAATGTTCCATTGTTAACTGAGCATCGGGGACAGAGGGGGTCATCTCGCCTATGCCATTTATGCAATTTTTCGGGTGTGCGATATGTGCGGTGGATAATAAACAATTGGGTAAGCTTTTGTGGGGCAGACAGAGACACTTTCAACACGTTGTCAAGTATGGTATTCCATTCTTCACCTGTAATTTGACCCACATCCATTTCCCACCCGCTCCTGCAGGGTAATGACATTGCTTTAGATACATGTCCAATCAGTGCATTGTAAATGGAGGAGATCTGTCCCTTGCGTGAAGAAGACGTGATGGAATTAAAATTATTTGACTGAGAAAAAATAGCAGCGGCGCTTTGCGGGGGGTTTTAACCCCTTTTCGGACGCTAGTGGGGGTTAAAACCACACCGCTAGCAGGCGAATACCGCTGCTAAAATGACGGTAAAGCAGCGCTAAATATAGCGCTGCTTTACCGCCGACGCCCTCACCGCCCCAGTGTGAAAGGGGCCTAAACATTTGTTTTTGCCCCCATTTGCACAGAATGAATCTACATTATTTTTAAAAGATGAATATCTTTTTTTTTTTTTTTTAAATACACCTCTAAGCTGCACAAAGGCCCCTTTCACACTGGGGCGGTTTTCAGGCGGTACAGCGCTAAAAATAGCGCCTGTACACCGCCTGAAGAAACCGGCCCCATTCACTCCAGTGTGAAAGCCGGCGGGCTTTCACACTGGAGCGGTGCGCTAGCAGGACGGTAAAAAAAGTCCTGCTAGCAGCATCTTTGGAGCGGTGTAGGAGCGGTGTATTTACCGCTCCTATACCGCTCGTTCCCATTGAAATCAATGGGAAACCGCGGGGATACCGCCCGCAAACCGCCGCTGCAGCGGCGGTTTGCGGAGGTTTTTAACCCTTTTGCGGCCGCTAGCGGGGGTTAAAACCACCCCGCTAGCGGCCGCATACCGCGGGTAAAACGAAGGTAAAGCAGCGCTAAATATAGCGCTGCTTTACCGTCGCCGCCCCGCACCGCCCCAGTGTGAAAGGGGCCTAAATGAAAATGTGTGTTGGTTGCTCCATTTTACAAGACTTTGCATCACACAATGGTGCTCTGCTCATCAATGAACATCTTACTAGTTTATTGACCAGTCACCAATGTACGTACACACACACACACACACACACACACATATGAGACTTGCTCAAAAACAAGGTGGACAGCTGCTATTAGAAATTGTTTTTTATTTAGAGCGAGCTAGAGAAGCTCATTTCGCCAAACCACGCAAGCTCCTCAAACATAAGTGAAAAAAATCATGTACCTCCTTGCTGGTGACGACACCAATAGCTGTTGTGTTATCTTCCTACAGTACACTTATAGTCAAGGCAGTGGTCCCTGGAGCAATATTCCTCCCACTGATACTACCAATGAGGCACCATTTATTCCACTGACACCAACAGTAGGGCATAATTACACCCACCAACAATGGGGCACCATTTCTCCTAATACAAAAGGGGCACTATACTTCCTCCTAACCACATGTGCTATGTAGTTTTTATTTAGACTAAAAACAATATAAGCTGACTCAAGACCTAAAAAGGCTCAAATATTGATATTGGAGTCCTACTGGTATACAAGTCAACATATGAACCCCCCAAAAGAAAAAATAAATAAAAAAAATAAAAAAAAAGAGATAATATATATAGATATAGAGATAGAGAGATAAAAAGAAAGAGATATATATATATATATATATATATATATATATATATATATCTATATAAAAACACACCAAGCCTAATGCATTATTTACTCCCACTAATGCTGGAGCATTTACTGCGCCTACTGGCCACAGTCTGGGCCCCCACAGCCTGAAGGACAGTAAACCGACCCTATGATTAGATAATCTGGAGACCCCTGGTCTGGTTTACACAGGGAATTTAATGCTAGGTAAATACAGATCACTGTACATAAGGACATAGGTCTTACTTCAAAGGCTAGTTATAAATTGGGGTGGTTGCCATTATTGTATAGCTGGTTTAGATTTTGCCAGATGAGATGCACTGCTGTTGTGACCCTTGCCTGCAGCTATTACACAACTGCAACTAAAATAATCAGCATCACAGTACAGGTGGATGCTTTTGTAAGGCTACATATATGTTTCACTTTTGGGTAAGGGGCTTACACATTAATAACTGGTCATCACTTATCTTAACTACTTTTAGCCCTATAATGTTAGGCAGTCCTCAAGACACAAGTAATTCATACCATAGATTCTGCATTTAATGTGATGATGTCATCATCGTGATCCAGAAGCTTGCAAGAAAATCCAATATTTACAGCGGTTTCCTGTTTGTCTCCAGTCAGAACCCAGATTTGCATTCCAGCTTTGCGCAGCCTAGTAATCGTCTCTGGAACACCTTCCTGTAAGCGGTCTTCTATACCTGTAGCACCTGAAAAAGGACAGAGATGACAATTGATAATTTCACATATCAAAAGAACCCCCTAACCACTTCCTGTCCGGCCTATAGCAAAATGACAGGCAGACAGGACTTTCCTCAATCCGAGTGGACATCATGACATCCTCCTGGATCACGCCTGGGGTCGAGCTGCGGTGCGATCTGTCACCAGCTGTGTCCGACGAATCAGCAGATGACTAATCAGTGTACCGGCCTGCTTCAGGTACCATGTGATTGCTGTGACCAATCACACAATTGTAAACAATGAATGGCTTCCTTTCATGCCCTTTATTGTGTACAATTGTGTTTGGTCACAGTGATAACATGGTACAGGCAGGGCCAATCACAGCCCATCTGTACCATGTGATTAGCTGTGGCTAATCACAACACACTGAATGAATCAGTTCAATTCAGTAAAAATAGTTGTTTTTACTGGTGAAATTCACCAACTATAAAACAATCGTGTTAAAAAAAAAAAAAAAAAAAAAAAAAGAAGAAAAAAATAAATTTCTCATCTCTACCCTAGAGTAGTATAATGTTACATGGTAACACTGTATTGCTCTGGTCAAAGTGTGTTAAATTAGAAAAACTGTCACTAGTCAGTCTCCCTGATATCCCCCACACCCATGTTATGATTACACTGTACTGCGACAGCACTGAAAGCGCAACACTGTCCTGGGCAGGAAGGGAGTTAACATACCCGGCATTGAAGTGGTCAACTGGCAGAAAGCCACAGAACCTGCAGCTCCTGATACAGAAAGTCAAAAATTTGATTTCCCCTGTCATCGGTGTTGAATCAGAGCTTGCAGCTCATAAAGAAACAGTGATAATGTATTCACAGCTCCAGGCAGTGCAAGACAAATATTACGGTTTGAGAGTTTGGTTAGGTTTATTCTCTATATTTTTTTTCTCTACTAGGTATTCCATTTACACTTGTTAATATATTTCTTTTGTTTTAGACTGAATCTCGTAGGGAAGAATATCAGAAGGCTCACCCAACTACAAGCTGCCTGCGGAAAAACTACTGGGGAGTGGTTACAAGACCACTCACTTTGAACAAGGAGAGAGAGCAGCACTGATTGGTCTATTACGGGAAACTACTGCACAGAGGCAAAGCTCCACTAGAATACTGCACAGCTCTGGAAGAACAAAACACATCAAGATTCAAGTAAAGCCGGTCATTGGTCCTGGCCGGTTTAGCAGGAACTGGCCAAGAGTCAAACTATGTATGGGAAGGCTGAATGCACCCATGTACAAGCCTGTTGGATTTTACATGTAATTTTTGCTAGCAGCTGTTATAGCTGCTAGCAATAATCACTGTGCTCCGTGGGGGGATTCTGTCAACACCGACTCTGTTGATGGGGGAATCAAGTGATTTTCTTTGCTGTAAACCGTGTTTGCAGGAAAAAGTCGCACCATCTATGGCCGGCTTAAGAATACAAATGCCTCTTCTATTTGAACAATATCCGTTTATCTCGGTTCAGCAGGCAGAAAATACAACTTCGATTCTTTCATCTCATATAGCACAAGATACCCTGCCTCACAACAAGCCATACTTGACTAAAACAAGGACACACAGAGGCAACAGTGATTTATACTTTCAATTATACACTCACATCAAGGTAATGGCCAGGTCACTTTTGCTAGTGTCATAAATCTGAAACACTGTCAGTGTTTTATCAAGAGCATCTGCGCACATTAAACAGTTTTTCAGGCACCAGATGTTCATAATTAAACATGTTACCCGTTACTTAAGATTAGGAAAACATCCTTTCTGCTTAAAAAAAAAAAAGAATAAAATCGCTAGCTAGTAATTACAACACCACAAAACTGTACTGGCTATGCCATGACAATCTCAGGACAATTGCCTCAACAGTGTGGGTTAATAGTCCCATAGATATTACAGAAGGAAGCCAAGAAGAAGACACACTCCTATGGATTTAATTAGCAAATGTGGTTTGAGATGACTGCAATCAAAATATCTTTTGCTGAAAAGGCTTCTTGAATATTATCAGCTAACTGGGAAAGTATGTAGCCATGGAGCATCGAGCAGCCTCCTCCTATTCTTCTGTGAAAGCAAGATTAATAAACTCACCCAGCAAATGTAGATTGGTCTCCAGACGGACCGCAGATTGGAACAGTAGCTCTTCACGGTTTTCTAATGAGGATTCTGCTTGTAAATGAAATTTCAGCCAACAAGAATACTCTTCTTTACTGAGAACCTAGAGCAGAAAGTCTCTTAAGAATGTGTTTTATTTATGGAGCTTTAATCTTCAAGGTAAACTGTATGTGCAGAATATAATTTTCTTTTAGATATTGTTGAAAAAGGACAATGTGAACATGGATATTTACATTCTGTGATGTTCAAGTAAAATATTTGCATTCAGACATTGAGAATGACGTTGGCCCTCGTAAAATGAGGATTGTTTACAAGGCCCAGGCAAGTCATCACATTACTTACAAGAGTAGCAAATAAATGAGAAGCTGCCAACATCATGCCTCATTTTCACCATAACTGATGGCAAGTAACATAAGCCAGACTTGACTGAACAAGAAATCAAAGTAAGGGGTGCTCTCAGTGAGTGAGCCAACATGGGTATTGGATGCAAAGATTAATAAAAGGGTTGCATTTCATCAGATTGATTAGATATCAGATGGTGTACAAAGGACAAAATTAGAAAGATGCAGTCTCACAAATACAAGGCACTTAAATGTATCACTGCCACCAACGTACAGCATACAGAACCACTTTAAGCTAGCCAGGTCAGAATGCCTTGCGTCTCCTGATTAGCTATGATCAGCAGTTGAAAAGCCCCCAGAGCTACAGACACAAATCCTCCCCATTAGGCGCTGGCACCCCCCTCCCCCATGTCCTTCAATCCCCCTGCTTCTCTCCCCACCTGCAGCAGGGGAGACTGCAGGAGAAGTAGCAAGTGCCCTGCAAACTGGTGGTGTTGCGCTTTGGTGCCATTCACAGTGCAGTGCCCACAACACTCATCAACACTGCATTTTTAAAATGAAAGTATATGCACCTTTCTAGGGTGATTTATTTGCATTTAACAGCC
The DNA here is from genome assembly GCA_028564925.1 of Lithobates sylvaticus. Classification (NCBI taxonomy): domain Eukaryota; kingdom Metazoa; phylum Chordata; class Amphibia; order Anura; family Ranidae; genus Lithobates; species Lithobates sylvaticus. The sequence continues at coordinate 400,906,271 of CM053027.1, forward strand.
AATTTATAAAGTTGGGTTTCCCTAATGCAAGTTAATGCACATAACAAGCATCAATGCGCACCAGCTGGTGTGCATTACGTGCATGTGCTGCAGTGTGTTACAACACATCACAGTGCTTATTTTAAATTTTTCAAAATCGCAATAATTGCTATGTGCAGCAGCTCATTGCAACACGCGTAATGCGCTGCACTGTCATAAAATGTGTGCCTGGATCATTTTATCAAGGCACACACACGGCACTGCAGATCGAAGCTACCACAACACATAAGTGTGAAGACAATCTTCAGATTTATAGTCAAGTTGCTTATAGTATTGTGTACCTTCCATTTTCACAGTTTCACAAAAAGGCACAACTGAAAGTTACAATAAAAGTTATTTTTTTTTTTAAACAAACATGTTATACTTACCTGCTCTGTGCAGTGGTTTTGCACAAAGCAGCCCCGATCTTCCTCTTCTTGGGTCCCCCACCAGTGCTGCTGGCCCTTCGCCCTTGTCGAGTGCCCCCATAGCGGTTGCTATGTGGGGGCTGTCAGGGAACTAACCAGAGTATAGTTGTCCGCAGACCTGGCACATTAGCCAATTCTCAATATGCCTGCGCTTGCACGAATATGCGCACACGTATTGCAAACGCACGTTCGCAATGGCGAAGACATGTGCGTGCTAATGCACACAATGCATGTCAGATCTTGGCACCCTCAGGCCTTTAAAAGGATGACTGTGGCACATAGACATTGCCGACTGGTCTTCAGATTCCTGGTTCCTGATCCTGTGTTTTCTAAAGATCACCTTTTATAGACCAGGCTTGCCTTTGGATACCTCTTAGACCCCTTTCACACTGAAGCGTTTTTCAGGCGCTACAAAATAGCGCCTGAAAAAAGCGGGGCCTTTAACTCCAGTGTGAAAGCCGGAGGGCTTTCACACTGAAGCGGTGCACTAGCAGGACGGTTAAAAAAAAAAAAAAAAAAAAAAAAAAAAAAAAAGTACTGCTAGCAGCATCTTTGGAGCGATGTATTCACCGCTCCTACCCATTGAAATCAATGGGACACAGCAGTAATACCGCAGCAATACCGCCGGCAAAGCGCGCAGTACCTCCCTACAGTACTCACCTGTTGATCCAGCCTGCTGCACTTACCATTGCAACGTGCTTCCTTCTGTGTGCAGTCTGCATCCTCATCAGCTCTCCCGGGTCCTACTGCTCACCTCATATGGTGTTCACCTGCAGAGAGCTCCACATCACCATCCCTCCTATGTGGCACAGCTGGCAATCCCTGCTTCTTTGCTCCTACTTCATGTCCCGTCTTCTACTGCCCAGCCAGCCTTCCATGGTATCTGTCAAAACCAGGTACCCATCCCACTTTCGGGTAAGATCCCCACACAATGATCGTGGCCATCTATGAAATTTCTGGTCGCTCCTCCTTCCGGGGGAAGCAGGGGTGCCAGAAGACAGCGGGACCATTCAGTAAGTGCAGCGGGACTCTGCAAAGGCTTCACTTCCAGTTTCCCTTAGTGAAGATGACGGTGCCTGCACCCACAGCTGATGGACGAATCGGCTAGGGGTGCTGACATCGCGGGATACCTGGACAGGTAAGTGTCCTTATGTTAAAAGGTCAGCAACTACAGTATTTGTAGCTGCTGACTTATTTTTTGCAGGCTGGAACTCCGATTTAAACCCAGAAAAACAAACTTTGCAAGAAAATGATGCAAGACACACAAGTAAACAAGTCGATTGCAACGTTGCAGGCATCAAAATGGTTTCTTTCAAGACTAAATGAGCTCCGATAGTAAAAGGGAAAAAGCCAAAGAAAATGTAGAGACACCACTAGCTCAACAGGTGGAGAGGAATGTGAACAGCCTCAGTCTTAAACCTACCAAAGAAAATGTACCTATGAAATACTGATGAACCTTTTCAGAACTTACATTTTCTCATTTTTGTAGCACCCCTTTTCTTTACAGGCCAAAGCATAAATGGCTCACAATAAAAGTAAAAATGTACTCTCCTAGAAAGCAAAGCTTGCACATACTTACTCGTTTAGCTATACACAAAGTTCGCAATCCGTCAACTGCATAACAGTTCAAGTAATTCTGAGTTTTGGCTTGATTTCTTCTTTGGTACTTTCCCACAGAAATGTCTAAATAAAAATAAACATATCACTAAAATCGGGAAAACAGCACTTTTTTTTTCCAAGAAACCAATAGCTTACAATAGAAGTTCCATTATGTACTTTATACCACACAGCCAGCTGTTTTAGATTTTTAGTTATGTCACAGTTCACGTGATTTCACAGAAAATCGCCTGCAGAATCAGTATTTGTACCAAAACATTACACATTGATGCTTTGGTTCAGCTGCCTTAATTGAGGAGCTGTTTATGTAAAATGATATCAATTGCTTAATAATAAACCCCAGCTACACCGTGTAGTTCCCAAGCCATCCTAAAAACTCTAGAACACTTGCCGTCAGGGGAAATTTAGGCATTTCTCACATACAGGTTAAAATCAGCATTTTCTTGCTAGAAAATTACTTAGAACCACTAAACATTATATATTTTCTGAAAGCAAAAGCCCTGGAGAATAAAATGGTGGCAGTCACAATTTTTTATAGTAAACACTAATTGGGCAGCTATTTATCAAACACACATTTTCAGGGGAAAAAAAAAAAAAAAAACTATTTTAGTGTACACAAAACACAATATAAGATGTTGTGTTGAGTAAATAGATGCCAAAACATGTTGACGATTGCATATACCTTTGTTGCCATTTCAAAGTACAGTAGCTAAATTTTTTATAGGCAGCACTTTACTTAAAACCCGATTTATGAAGTTTGAGCTGGGCACGTATATCTGCAGTGTTTTATCGCCCTTCAAAGAGCAGACTCCCGTGGCTTTCTCCTGCTCCGTTCTTCTGTTATCAGAATGATAGCTTCTGACAAGTTCTCCGACACCTGATAAAACCAGCCTGAAATTTGTATCAGGGTGGGTGCTATAAAATAGATTAGCAGACAGCTGGTCAATTCACAGCATGGCTCTGCAAGTCTCTGCCTATGGGGCAAAGGGGGGGGGGGGTGTGCCTTTCCTCCAATCAGCTGTCTCACAGCGCATGGCAAGACTCCACACCCACTGCTGGAACAGGAATAGAATTTTCTAACAGGACATGCACTTATACGTATATCTGCTGTCTTCGGCTTTATATACTGTTTATGTAAAACGTATGTAGGGAGATTGGTTTAATCTCTAAAAATACAGGGGGAAGAAGGACCCCCTGAAAAAGTCGTCACGGACGGGCCAAGCTGCTTATATATCAGGGAAAATGTTTATTGCACAATGAAAAAAAAAAAAAAAAAAAAAAACACAAAAACTAGGTACCCACCACCAACACCTAGACTACATTAAAATAAGACAACGTTGTCTGTGTAAAAGCAGCTGCATCACGTATACAAGCACACATCATATACCCAAATAAATGTAATATAAAAAGTGTAGAAGTGGCAGTTAGGTAGGCACACAGATCCTAGTGTACATCACCATAAATCAATTTGCATATTCCGTCACTGTAAATAAGTGGGCCCCCATCTAGGGGATACCAGGGTATTGATTCTAAAGTCCACACACTTGATGAATAGACCCCATAATGAACATAACACTGGTTTAGCTGAATTTCTGTTTAGCTGATAACGTACCCTGTATAGAAAAAGCAGCATATAGCCACTGACAGTTAGTTGTTCCGGTATATCAGACCATTTAGCACAGCTAATCTAGTATGGGGTTTTAGCTTTGAACAATGGGCAGAGGTTAATCTGCAGGTGAACACAGGTCCCGTAGGCTTCACTGGGTAGGTCTGCTGATGGCAATGAAACGTTGTTGTGCCATCCAAGTGTGCCATCCTGATAACTCAGCCAAAGATGGCTCCCACTGGCTTCAAGATGTGTAGTGTGCTTGCGCTAGCGTGGTGCATCATCCGTGACGTATAAACGCCAGTGATGCTTTATTTTTAAACAACTGGTGAGTCTGCAATTCTTTGGACGCTGTACCCGTTATACACATCTACTAGATGGTGAAGTGTACATATAGTAGTGAGCTGATGGTTTTCATTATCTGGTTTCATCTCTATCATCTGAGGCTGTTCACGTCACTGGGTATATGTGAGGGTTTAAATCCACTTTAACGTGAGCTCTGGCGCTAGAATTATTGCTCTTGCTCTGACATTCGCGGTGCATAGTTGAGTCACTTAGCCTTGTTTCCATGTCCTATGCATGAAAACATAAGAACTGAGGTGCAGAAAAATGGCAGTAGGTGCTCAGGACTGATGAAGGTAAAATATGAAATATTTGGCTGTAGCAGGGAGTAGTTTGTTTGCTGAAGGGCTGGAGAGCGGTACTTTGAGTGCCAGCAGGCAACAGTAAAGCATGGTGGTATTTCCTTGCAAATTTGGGAATTCACTTCTGCAAATAGATTTGGTCAGGATCAATGGTATCCTCAATGCACAGTGGTGTAGTGGTCAGCACTCTCACCTAGCAGCAATGGGGTCGCTGGTTCAAATCCCGACCACGACACCATCTGCCTGGAGTTTGCATGATCTCCTTGTGCCTGCGTGGGTTTCCTCCGGGTACTCAGGTTTCCTCCCACACTCCAAAGACATGCTGTCATTAAGAACGATCATCATAAAAGATGACATTGGCTCCCGCTGCTGTCAATCAAATTAAGTGACAGGGGAGCCAGGGGCGGGGCAGAGTCCTGCTGTCTGTGTCAATGGACGCTGCAGGACTCGGGGGGTGTGCCCGCATGGAATGCAGCTCTGTGGGGGCACTCAAAAAGAGGAGGAGGAGCCAGGAGCGCCACTGGGGGACCACACCACAGAAGAGGATTGGGCCGCTCTGTGCAAAACCCTTGCATAGAGGTGGTAAGTATAACATGTTCGTTAATTAAAAAGAATAATATGGACATGCTACCCATTTTCATCCAATCTCTCTATAGGAATCAGCGGCGCTCCGACAGGCCCCTCCCTGCTCAGTGAGCAGAGACGGACCCGTCTTCTGCCGGCTCAGTGGAGATCAACGGAGCGATCTCCTGCTGAGCGGATCCGCCTTTTGTGGAACAGGCCTAAAACAGTCAAGTGGATGGACATTGATATAGCACAAGATTCCTGAAATATACTCTATAGGTTTGTACTTGTCTCAATTAAGCGCACCAAGTGCAAATTTCTGTCCGTTGCTTTGTTCCTCTGCTATCAGCATGAAACACTTCTGACAATTTTCCCTGACATTGAGAAAAATGGTGACAGGGGATGGACTTCCAGCAGACTGACAGCCTTGGTTTCTGTGTGAAGGGGGTGTGTCCTTTCCCTCCAATCAGCCCTCAGAGCTCTACAGATTGCAACTTCAGCTCTCCACCCTCTTTTTCTGGACCTCAGACAAGCTTCTACATTCAGCACTTTGAACAGATTTAAAGAGAAGAGAAAACAGAAGATAGACAAGTAATATGTATGTAGGAGGATTTGTTTAATCTCTGTATCACCTGAGCCCAGTCACTTCATTGGGTATATGTGAGGGTTTATAAGCACTTTAAAAAGCAGTCTCTGCTGTTCTTATCACCCAAATTAGGGTCCATTTGTGTTCAATCTTTTCTAAAGGCCCTTTCACACTGAAAACGCCTGGGCATCAGCAGTAAAGTGCCGCTATTTTTAGCGATGCTTTGTCACCGTTTTAGCGGCGCTATTCGGCCGCTAGCAGGCGGTTTTGACCCCTGCTAGTGGCCGGAAAAGGGTTAAAACCACCAGCAAAGCGCCGCTGTGGGGCTCCTACAGTGCTGCAAAGATGTGGCTTGCAGGACTTTCTTTTACAGTCCTGCAAGCGCACCGCTCCAGTGTGAAAGCACTCAGGCTTTCACACTGGAGAGACAGGAGAGGCTCTATGCAGGCACTATTTTTAGCGCTGTAGTGCCTGTAAAGCACCTCAGTGTGAAAGGGGTTTAGGTGACATTAGAAGTAGAATTTAAAAGATTGCTTGTAGGGGAACATTTTCATTAGCAATCTTAAATGTATAAAGCCAAAAATTGTGTTATACAATATATCCTACAACATTGTATGATGATGTTTTGGAGGGCAGTATTCAGTGTCCTTGAGGCACACATACAAGCTTCTAATTCTTCCATTCATTACCAAGAAATCACAAATTGCATTATGCATACTGTACAAATGTCAGTAACCAGTGAATAAGAACTCGAAACATAATGATGAATAAGGATGTATATGAATGGCTTGTTCGCTAGTGGCATGTATGTTGTCATTTATTGTGGAGTGTGCAGTGCTGTAGTGTTTTTCACCAGAGACATGCTTTTACATTTTCCTTTTCTTATGTTTTGTATAAGGTGGGGAAAGAGTAGAATAATCAGGATTTTTGAGGCAATTTCATGAAGCACCAGAAAAAAAAAATAAAAAAATAAGTTTTTGTTGTCTTGTCCTTGTTTGGGGAGAATTTACTATTAACTTAAATGGAGATAGAAGATCCAGAGATCAAAACCCCAACGGGTTCTACTACTTTCCCATTCTGTCCAAAACAAAGCCTTCGCTGCATTTGTGCTGTAATACAGAAAGCTGTTATTTCATGTCAGAGCTCAAAACAGACTGGGAAAACACAAAACTGAATATATTCTTCACGTAGCACTGACTACACCTTCACTAAAAAAAAAAAAAAAAAAAAAAAAAAAAAAAAAAAAAAAAAAAAAAAAATGATATCACAGGAGTGAAGCACAATGACATTTATCAATTCTGTTTTAAAGATAAACTGCTAAACAGGAGGCATGAGACACATTGGACAAAAGACCTAAGTGTTCATGAAAAAGAAAAAAGCTAAGCCCAGCAACGCAGGATGGCACTGCGGGTGTACAAAAGCAACAAAGTGCCACGTCCTAACTCATTGAGAAATTGAGGAGAAAACTGGAAAAATTGACTTTACTTTATTTTTAATGTTATTGTTTAAAGTATTGTTTACCTATGTGCTTAACCTCGCTTTCATTAGTATACTCTTTGCTAGTAAATACCAGATCCTGCCATTTCATTATCTATCTTACTGGTAAGCGCTAACACTATTGCAACCGATCCTCTGTCTTCCGTGTTGCCACTCTCAGTGCACATGGTCTGTTTTTCCATGTAAATAAGCCATGCATCCTTTCCCATCACCTCTGAAAGCTCCCCTATATAACACTATCGGCTTGTGGGCGCTTCCAGCAAGTTGACGGAGAAAAAAATGGCTCCTCCTTCATATACCAAAAAGTAGCCTAAATCATATGGTACAGGACAGGTAGGGTATTCATACATCATGGGATGCTCTCAAGCAATGAACAGGAAACGTAAGCAACAAAGAGGCAAACATAATTGTACCAACAGGCCAAAACAGCAAAGGGTCAGAAGACCAAGGTTCAGAGTGCCGCTACAAGATCCTTTGCAATCAAAAGCTGCAGCTGCAAAAGACTGTTAAAACGTTGAAAAAGTAAGAACAGAAGACCAGATGGCAGCCTTGTAAACCTGGGCTACAGTAGCCTAGTCAAATTGCCAAGGACACTCTCACTGATCTGGTGGAATGGGTGTGTGAAAGCGTAGGGGGACCTTGCTTTCAGAATGTAAGCTCTTGTGATTAGATCTCTTAGCCATCGTGTGATGTTGGACTTTGAAGCAGGGTGTCCCTTGCAGAGCCCCGAGAACAGAACAAACAGAGCATCTGTCCATCTGATTGGAGCAGTAGCTTTAAGGCAGGGCTTGACAAAAATAGCTTTGAACCTAGGACCCAGCGTTAACAAATCTTATGGGTAGAACATGTTCCCAAAGGTGAATTTATCCTTTAACCACTTCCCACCTGGCCTATAGCAGAATGAAGTTGTTCAGTTATCCTGGCTGGGCGTCTGACGTCAAGCAGGAAAAGCTGTGGGGGGCGCGCAGCGATCGGTGGTGCGGTGCGTCAGTCTGTCACACGTCATCTCCGATCTAGGTAAAGAGCCTCTGATGGAGGCTCTTTTACACTGTAAACCAGGGGTCTCCAAACTATGGCCCTCCAGTTGTTAAGGAACTACAATTCCCATCATGCCTAGTCATGTCTGTTAATGTTAGAGGTTTATAAAGCCTCATGGGACATGAAGTTCCGCAACAGCTGCAGGGCCATAGTTTGGAGATCCCTGCTGTAAACAGCTGTGATTGGATACAGCTGATCATGTGGTAAACAGCAAAAGCAGTGCATCGACTTTTCCTCTACTCGCTGATCGGCTGCTCTCCTTTTGGGGTAGTTCTGCACAGATAATTTTTTTCTTCAAAGTTTTCGTTCTTTTCTTATTTATAGCGCAAAAAATAAAAAACCCCGAGGTGATCAAATACCACCAAAAGGAAGCCCTATTTGTGAGGGAAAAAAAAAAAGAAAAAAGATAAACATTTTTTGTTTGGGTACAGCGTTGCATGACCACGTAATTGTCATTCAAAATTGTGAGTACTGAAAGCTTAAAATTGGTCTGAGAAGGAAGGTGTATAGGTGCCCTGTATTGAAGTGGTTAACCATTTCACAGACAGAGCCATTTCTGCATTTTTTACATAAGTGTAAAAAATTATTTTAGGCCTGAAGATTACATAAAACCCCCAAACATTATATATTTTCTGAAAGCAGACATGCCAGAGAATAAAATAGCTGTAGTTCCTTGTTTAGGTTACACAATATTACCACAAAAGGTCTAGGAAACTGTTTCATTAAAACAAAAAACCCCCATGCATTAAAAGTTATTTTAGGGGGCACAAAAAAAACGCAATAAAAATTTCACAATTATTTGGTAAAACATAAAAAGCAGAGGTTGCACTGAGTAAATAGATACCCAACATGTCAAACCTTAAACATGTCAGTACTCCATAGGCAATGCTTTCAACGTAACCAACGTTTACAGGCGTAGGCACCCCACCCCATGCATTTACATTTTTATATGCGTATATGGGGGGGGGGGTCTCAATCTTTTTTCTAATTTTTATCAAATTTATTTTAATAGAATGCCTTTGGGGGTAAAATCTAACTAACTATAGATCGTTTTTTTTTTTATTGAAGATACTTTAATTGTTTAGTTTATTCAGCATGAAATGGAGCTTAGTTATGTAGCATGAGGCTGTATATTCTGCAATATTAACATTTTTGGTAAACTCATTCAATGAATCCAAGCTCTGCAAGCTGAGATAACTTGCACTGCATTGATGCATTCACACAGTGTCACAGTAACCACGAGATAAAACAAAGTTCAGGAATATTCCTTTATCCCATAGTTTTACAAATCTATGTACACTACAAACTGTATGATTGAATATGTTCCGATTTTGCCATTTTACTAACCCGACAGCTTATTCTAAATAGGAAACCTTCAATTTGTTTGCAAATATTAAAAGATTCTAACTACCAGCAAGAATAGGTCCATACATTTAAAGAGCACCTGTCACTTCAGAAATCATCATGGCAGCGCCTGTTAGTGGACAGCCACTCACCTGCTGCCACCACGTCCCTCACCTTATGTCACTGCCGCATCACCAGCCATCGCATTAAAGTGAAAGGGACTGTCGGTGAGTCAACAGCAGGTCAGCGGAGGAGTCGCTGTTGGACAGAGATGACAATTGCTCTTCAAAAATGATGATTTAAAAGCAAGTTGATTTAAAATCAAGCCTTTTTAATAGTGATTTAAATCATGATTTAAAATCAACTTGATTTAAATCAAATCCACCCTGGCTTGGGTGTAACCGTTTTTTGGAATTAAAAACTTTTCTGTTGAAACCCTACTTTAAAGGGTATACTCTAATGGCTATGACTACGTCCAGGCAATATACGGAGATTTACTTTGGATGCTTAGGAGTCGGGGCATAAGGATGGTAGGACAACTGGAGGTGGAATACTGAAACCACATGTGGGGAAAAGGGAAGGCTTTGGGTTCAATACAATCTTGTCATTGTGAAGTATGAGCAAAGGCTCTTTACAGGAACGGGCCTCAAGTTCAAAAACACATCTGACAAAAGTGATGATGACCAAGAAGAATACTACGTAGGAGAGATCCTCTAGGGTAATATTCCTGATAGGTTTAAAGAGATGTTTCTGTAGGGTAGAGAGAACCAAGCTGTGGGGCTCAATAATGATATACAGTGTGAAAAAAAGGTTCTTATAAGGGAGCGTAAAAAAGGTTAGAAATACCTCACGCCACTTCAAAATAAATTTTAATTTGTGTTGTAAAGTGTAACGAACTGTAAAATCGAAAGAGAGCGTGAGCAGAGCAGCGGCGTCTCCAAAAACATATTAAACGGGTATTCCTAGAGTTGGGCAAGGCACTCCACAATGTAAGCAGCTTCTTATTATTTTGTATTTGTGATCTTTTAAAACGATATTACACTCCATTGGTCCCCCTTCAGTTATTATGTGGTGCCATGGTGAAGAGAAGGAGCGTTATCTAGAATCCTAGAGAGGAGCCAGGAGAACCTAAAGGAAATTTACAACCCAGGCATTTTTTTGACCCTCTTTTTAGTTAAAGCAATCATGGTTCTCTGGTGAGTTTTCATCCAATTGAGCACTATTGGGTGAACAAATATTAAGCCGGTGATGGTTTTTCAACGCACCTTATTGAAAAGTAATCCCATTAGATTCAGAAGATTCTATGAACTGCATTTAAAAAGGACTTCCATTTACTGACACTTTAATTGATTGGAATTTAGCACCTTGCACTTTAAGTATTGAATTTTGTATGTTGTCTCACAGTTTGATGAATTTTGTATTTTTATATTTAATTTGTTTTACAGCTTATGAATGTTGCACTCTATTGGTATTTGGTTATACAATAATATCAGTTTGGTTCTTAGCACCCCCCCCCCTTATGCACATACAACTCAAGAACAGGGTGCAGATTATAGGGGTTAGCAGTTCCTTAGAGTAAGCAGTAACCCAGGTGTAGATCATTCTGTAAAGAATCCTTATAAGGGTTCTAGGCGGAAATAGTGGTAAAGTGCAACCAGTGGTGTGCTGCAACACCTGAGACTAAGCTCTGAGTGGTTACGTTTTAGCACCACGTTTAAAAAGTACACGCTGCAAGGAGAATGCATTCCAAAAAAATCCCCATTTTTACAACAGTTAGATGCAGGGCGACCCTGTCTTACTGATCCATGAAACTTGACTGTATATCAAGTCCAGGCTTTGTCTGTCACAGTGGAATTACGCTATGAATCCCATAGTGATGAACCATGTCTCTAGAGCTGTAAAGCATGCTGTGGCTTACTACTACGCGTTGCACCAAGTGCTAAGGTGAGCGCCCCTGCCCAAAGCAACATTACAGGCTGTCCCCACAGCATGGAAACCAGGTAGGGTTCCCCAGGTTTTACCACGATTGCGCCAAACTGGATACACTGCATCTCTGTTGGCAGTGTGTTTCATTGAAGAATTTTAAGATAAAATAAGAAAGAAAAAATAAACTAATTAACCACTTTCAGACCGGACCAATTTGCAGCCAAAGGACCAGGCCCCTTTTTGCGATTCGGCACTGCGTCGCTTTAACTGACAATTGCGCGGCCGTGCGACGTGGCTCCCAAACAAAATTGACGTCCTTTTTTTCCCACAAATAGAGCTTTCTTTTGGTGGTATTTGATCGCCCCTGCGGTTTTTATTTTTTGCGCTATAAACAAAAATAGAGCGACAATTTTGAAAAAAATGCATTATTTTTTATTTTTTGCTATAATAAATATCCCCAAAAAATATATAAAAAAAATTTTTTTTCCTCAGTTTAGGCCGATACGTATTCTTCTACATATTTTTGGTAAAAAAAAAAAAAATCGCAATAAGCGATTATTGATCGGTTTGCGCAGAAGTTATAGCGTTTACAAGATAGGGGATAGTTTTATAGCATTTTTATTAATAATTTTTTTTTTTTATTATTAATGGCGGAGATCTGCGATTTTTTTTGTGACTGCGACATTATGGCGGACACATCGGACATTTTTGACACATTTTTGGGACCATTGTCATTTATACAGCAATTAATGCATTTAAATGCATTGATTTCTGTATAAATGACACTGGCAGTTTAGGGGTTAACCACAAGGGGGCAGTGAAAGAGTTAAGTATGCCTAGGGGTGTGTTTTTTACTGTGGGGGGCGTGGCTGTCAGCTAGTGAATGCTGATCTCTGCTCCAATCACAGGGAGCAGAGATCGGCGTCACTAGTTGCTAGGCAGAACGGGGAGATGCTGTTTAGCTCGGCATCTCCCCGTTCAGCTGCTCCGTGAGACGATCGCGGGAGTCCCCGCGGCGATCGAGTCGGCGGGGACCGCGGCCGGACTCACCGGGGTCCCGACCGGCGCGGGAGCGCGCCGCTCCCGGCGCGCTCCCGATGGCACGGACAGGCTAAAAGGAGGGACGTGTATATATACGCCCTCCTGCCTGTACGTGCCATTCTGTCGACGTATATCGTCGTGCGCCGGTCGGCAAGTGGTTAAGCCAAGAGTGGTTTCCACCACCCTTAGACACTAGCACAAAACTGAAGACGCTGAGTGGGGTATGGTTATAGGGTAGGTACTAGAGCTGCACGATTAATCGTTAAGAATTCTTATCGCAATTTTTTCCCTGTTGCCATCTTGACAAAGTATTTCCCGATTCTTTCTATGCAGAGAATTCTCTCTGCTCTCCGAAAGCCGTCAAAAGAAAGGGGGGGGGGGGGGAGAACGTGCAGTCTGCCAAGAATCGCAACATTCTTTAGCAGTGGAATTTAAGTATAAATATTGTAACAATTTGTCCTTTAGATCAAAGGAATACGTTTTGGTGTGTAAATGAGGGAAGTTTAACCACTTAAACATTAAACCTTTTTCTGACATTTATTGGTTTCAAGTTAAAATATTTTTTTGTTAGTAGAGACCCTAGAGAATAAAATGGTGGTTGTTGCAATATTTTATGTCACACTGTATTTGCGCAGCAGTCGTTCGAATGCACTTTTTGGGGGGGGAAAAAAAAAAAATGACACAAATTTTTTTTGGATAACGTGAAAGATTTTACACCGCGAGAATCGTGATCTTTATTCTAAAGCAAAAGAAAATTCTCATTGTGGCCAGAATTGTGCAGCTCTAGTAGGTACCCAGGGAACATGTCCTCTCAAGTTTTGCCAGTGTCCAGTTACCTGAAGGTATAAATCTATAATACCGCTGTAAACCAATCTATATAAAAATACCCTGCCTTTGTCCTGTACGATTAAGATTTATCACTTTATAATAATGTAAAATACCTATGGACAGTTGTTTACATGGTTCTATCTGCTACTCATTTACAAGAACAGATTACAATGGGTTTACATACACACCAATACATTTCTGCCTCTGCTGCAGAAAAGTAAAAGCGGCAACATAATAGGGTCTCTTTCACAGGGCCAGTCACATGTGGACGCAGGATTTCGGCAGCCTCATGTATCTGGCCCTGTGAGGGACGCCTAAAGCCAAAATGTGTATTTAAAAAAAAAAAATATATATCTTAAAAATAGTTTTATCAATGCCCCACCATATACCCCATCAGTAATAAAGCCAGATCTATATAACCCCTAGCCACCACACCCCAAATAAAAATAAAAAAAGGCATACCATCTCTTACCTTTAGGACATGCCTGGACAAGGTCGAGAACAACAGAATCTGCTCCTTTAGTGTAAACAATAATTTCATCTGTAAGTGGATGTCTGACAACCACAGACATCCGTTTCCTGGTGGAGTCAAATCCCAGGGTGTGCAAAAGTTCAAAGCTTAGTCTTCCCAAGTTCGGTAACTCCACAGTTACTTGGTCAGACAGTCTACCAACAAGAGAAAAGTTATAGGCTCTGGCAGCATATACAAGCGCAGCTTCATCAGGACTCTCTGCTTCATAGCGCAACTCTCCTTCCTGTCCATCAACCGTGACTCTAGTTCCTTGTTGAGAGTCCTGACTACCAACAGTAGTCTGTGGAGAGCCAGATAATTTTCCTTCTAACTTAATAAAATTGCCTTCAATAGAGCTGGATGACAAAATACTTGATCCAATTCTTTGCATAGATTTGCTAGTGGCAAGACTTGATGAACTGCTACTATTTGATCCCGAAGTAAGTCGGCTCGGGGTAAACCTACGGATGAAGTCCTCAATAGTCTTAACAGGAGATTTCAATTCATACCGAACTCTAACCTTTAAAAACAAAAAAAAGATTAAAAACAGAAAAGGAGGTTTAGTCTATTTGCACTTGGCCCAGCTCTTCCCAAACCATTAGCCAATTTAACTCCACAGTGCAAAAGTCAATAACCCACAGGAAAGGTCTGAAAGGGCCCTTAGCAGCAGCTAGATGATTGCCATTCAGATTAGTGAAGTTTGCTCTATCATACGAATCAAGCCCTTCATGTGGAACTGAACTCAAAAAGTGAAAACTGGTTATGTTACAGGAAACATTTAGAATTTACAAGTTTGCTTAAGCAATACTCCATGTTTTATTTGCAATTCCTCCTGAAAAATAGCAGCACACTGCCTGGTATGTTAGGGCATCTAGGTACTCTTCTACCTACAGCCTCACAGCTGTATATCTTTAGTATGAGATCCTAAGGTATTGCTGGCTCTGACGTATCATGATATTTGGAATGATATTCAGTGAGGTCATTGCTGTACTGCCTTGCTGGAGGTTAGACGGGCAGGAGGAACCAAAAAGCTCTGCCTTTACCAAGGATGGCCACCTCCACATAAAGAAACAGTGCAGAACAAAGCATTTTAGGTTCAGCTGAAAAGTGTTATTTTGAGCTATCAGCTTCAATTCCAATTTTTTCCTCTGTCAATTCCTGTCTAGGTGACAAGAGTCAGATACAGGCAAGAAGTGAGGATATGCTGAAAAAGCAACAAAATCACATTTACTTACAAGAAGGGTAAAAGCTTATGTGTAGTGTTTACTTATCTCTCGCCAAAGCTCTAAGTGTTGTATCTCTCTGGTGCTTTGTTCCTCCGTTATCAGCATGAGTCACTTCTGACAAGTTTTCATATACATGTGATAACAGTAGCTGAAAATGTGTGTCGGGGAGGGAGCTTAGCAGGGAACGTATCTATTCAGAATACAGCTAGGGGGTTGAGAGTCCTTTTCCTCCAATCAGCTCTCACAAAGTGCATGTCTGACTCCCCACCCACCCCAAAGTACTGCTGAAAGATGAATATTTCAAACAAAATCTGTACTTTACAAAGAGTGTAGAAAGCTGAAGACAGCAGATATACACAAGTAAAACCTACGTAGGAAGATTTGTTTAATCTCTGTTTATCATCTGAGGCTATTCACTTCACTGGGTATATGTGAGGGTTTTACAACCACTTTAAAGGCTTTGAAACTTTATAGCTAGATTTACTGCTACAATGCAAGATGCAGGGAGTAAGTGTTGATAATCTGAACGATAGCACATGCAAAAAGTTAATTCTGTACATTATTACCTTTTGTCTAGGCTGATTTGGAGAAGTTACAACAACAGTATTGCAAATAGTCAAAGCAACAAAAAAGTCAAACACGTCCATAAGTTCTGGAGTGAGCCTGGAAAGATCTTCTCGGTTTCTCACAATCTTCAAAGCTTTAGTGCAATCATTGACTTTTTCTAAAAGCTTTGGGTCAGGAGTGATATCTTTTTCCTTTAGAAAAAAAGTGAAACAGGTTTTATTTTATACTTGTTGGCTGTCCCCTGTGCTACCAGGTAGTGAACTAGTATATAGTGATATCTTTCAAATTAATATACAATAGTGATAGCAAAATATATTATATTATAATATATATATATATATATATATATATATATATATATATATATATATATATATATATATATATATATATATATATATATACATACATACACACATACACACATACACACACACACACATATATATACATAAAATTTTAAATCCTGAGCTACTAGCCAGGCCTTAAAAAGGTTACTTGCCACCAGTTGCCCCAACCAATCCCTACCCTGCACCGCCCCTAATGACCCCCTAAACACGCCCTCGTAAATTATCTAATGAAATGACCCTTAAATGTTTTATGCAGAATTAAAGTTACAAAAATAAATATTAACAACTTTATCAGTGCAGCCTCACCTGTGCCCGCCATTGCAGCCTCAGCTCACTAGTGCAATAGGATCATCACAAGGAAGCAAGCATGCAGCAAGAGAAAAGCCGCGGGATTACAGAGCAGATAGCCCGCTGTTACAGCCGAGTTTACATTACAAGTGTCTACCCTCGGCTCCTGGTTACACACAGCCCCGCCCCCTGACCCCACGCCTGTGATAGACAGAACACGTCCCAGCATTGGACTGGCATTCTGTCTATCACAGGCGCAGGGTCAGGGGGCGGGGCTGTGTGTAACCACGAGCGGCGGGGAGACACTTGTAATGTAAACTCAGCTGTAACAGCGGGCTATCCGCTCTGTAATCCCACGGCTTTTCTCTTGCTGCATGCTCGCTTCCCCTGGGGCGATCAATGGGAGAACGGCTCCCGATCAACCCCACATGCCTGCTGTACTAGCCCCCTCCGTGCCACCAGGCAGCCCAGCTCCTCGCATTAATTTGAGGGAATATATATATATATATATATATATATATATATATATATATATATATATATATATATATATATATATATATATATATATATATATATATATATATATACACATATACACACACACACACACACACACACACACACACATATACACATATATACACACACACACACACACACATTTTAACTCACTGAATGCATTGGTGTGTATGGAGTATTCACAGAAAAACTAACCCCCATTGCCATAAGCAAGACAGCCTCACTGCAAGCTGCACATAGGTCTAATATAGAACTCAATTCATTTAGTTTACAGTTAACATTAATAGTCACGGCATAAATAGTTTTGGGCTCCACCTGTGGTCAAAATCTTAAATTGCAGCTTCCAGTCATTGTGACAAAGGGGAGGCACCGGTAATGACATCCATTTCATTTTGGAAATACAGTAGTCTGAAATGCCTCCTAAACTGATGTTAAAATGTATTTCAATAATGGAGTCATCAGCACAATTATGGCTGGTAAGGAACCTTAACAATATATTAAAAAGTCTTTATTCACAAATACTTACCATGGGACTGCTAAAGGCTGTGTGCTTAGAAAGGATACTGGCCCGCATAGCTTCTGCTCTACTACCAGTCCGCCTGTGGGTCTTGGTACTCTGACTCCTGTGAACTGCTTTTACACTGTGATGGCTGCCACTGCTGTCCCGCCTGGCAAGTGTTGCTGTTTTTGTGCCATTATCTTCTTCTTCAGACTCTACCTCCTGATAGGCTGCTAAACGTTTTGCTGTAAAAATAAAACCGATGCCAACAAGAAGCAAGATCAACAATTTAGGACTATATTTCACAGGGGAGGTAGAGATTGTGAATAAATAAAAATACAGTATCATTTCTAATGTTTTACAACATAAATGCCCCAATTCCATGGCCTTTGCTCAATGTGTTGCAGTGCAAGAGGGAAGACAGGTTCAATTGAAAACTACCTGCGCATGCTCATGCATTTTCCTTGTGCTGGAAAAGCAAGTCAAATAAAAAAAGGTGAACTTTTAGGTATGGCAATTCTGGAACAATTTAAGTGTGCATGTGCCATACCGTTGGGATCCCCTGGAAACTGGAAATCATTGCTGTAGGTCTTCTCTAGCTTCTGTGTCCGATGCCAAGTAGCTGCTCTGCTGCGTACAGAAAACAGGTGGTCTTGCTCCTGCGGCACAACCAGGGGCACATTGCATTTTCCCAATGAATGCAAGTGTTATCCGATTGGACGGGAATACAATTGTGACATCCCCCACCCTGGCCTCTCCACCTCATCCAAATAAATAAAGCCTTGCATTCATTGAGAAAATCCAAAGAGTTGCCTGCTGTCAGCTGACCTCCCAGTCCAGTCCAGTCAAGGCTCTGCAGGAATTTCAACAATGTCTGGATCTGCCCAGATGCCCAACAGGCAGCTGGCTTAGTGTCTCAGCATGCCAGAGAGCCAGAACAGAACAGTCACTAGCTCTCTGCTCACTGAAGACAGAGAATTGAGTGATCAGTGGTCTTTGATTGCCCACTACTCAGTGTAGAGCCAATGGGGGATAGCTGCAGCATCAGATCCATGATGCAGCCATCTAGGCGAGTATGTATGTTTGTTTTTTAAACCCCCCTCCCCAAGACTACTTTTGTGTTTGTATTGTAGATCGCCTATTACACAGATTAATACTTTGCCTTTTAATTCTTGCCTTATGGTTACAGACCTGTTACAAATGGTTTCTCTTTTTCGTATGCTTGGTCATTTGAAAGATAGCCTAAACTGCAGCCATAGAAACGTGGGTCTTTCCCGGTCTACTCATATTGCATTTATTTCTTGTATTTGTTAGATGTGTTTATAGGCTTCCAAAGGGCTAACATATACCCAAAATGGAAGCTGCTTTGTACAACACTCCAATTTTGTACTTTAATAAATCTTATCTGAGAGCTGCAACCTTGGAAGATTCATATACATATTGAAGATTTCATGTGTAAATCCTTGTTAGCCACATTAATTTAGTGAAGTGCACTCTGCCAATACTACACTTAATTTATTTATGCACACACCTATCATATTGTATATTCTGAGGCACATTTATTTGTTGGTGTGTATGGGCATTTGTTTAGAGTATGTAAACCAAAAATGTAATATTACTCCAGGAACCACCATATAATTTTTTGCTTTAATGTAAAATTTTGCATATGGGGAGGACTTTTATTAACTGCAAACAGGGAACAGCGATGGCACACCATTTTCATTGCATTACACAAATCTTTTTAGCAAGACTGGGAGGGGTAACACTTACCCATCAGCACGTCAATAATAGGATTTTGTCATGCTCACCTGTAAAATCCTTTTCTTTGAGTACATCATGTGACACAGAGTTAGGCTAATATTCATTACCTACTGGGTTATATCCCATCTCTAGGTGAATGGACACTGGTAGACAAAGTCTTAGACAGGAAGTGATCCCCTATATAACCCCTCCCATACAGGAAGTACATCAGTTTTGTAGCAAGAACTGAATCCTCAAAGAGGGAAGGGATCTGTGTCCCATGATGTACTCAAAAGAAAAGGATTTTACAGGTAAGTATGACGGAAAAAAAAAATCCTATTTTCTTTTTCATACATCATGGGACACAGAGTTAGGCTAAAATTCATTACCTACTGGGACGTCCCAGAGAAATAGCCTTGAGGGGAGGGAGACACCCTGCCAAACAATAGCCATCAGACCTTATACGGCAGCCTGCAGTACACTGTGGCCAAAAGCCGAATCGCCGGCTGTATGAACATCCACTTGATAAAATGTTGTGAACATATGCACTGAAGACCAGGTAGCAGCCTTCCAAATCTGAGCCACAGATACCTGATGGTGAAAAGCTCAGGAGGTTCCTACACCCCTGGTAGAATGAGCTCTCACCCTAAAGGGAGGTGCTTTACATTTCAGACCATAGACCTGAATGACCAATTGATGCACCCAATTGCCAATGGAAGCCTTGGGCCTTCTTGGGTCCTTTTGGTAAAACAAAAAAAGGAGTCTGATCCTCAGATCTCCGCAGATCTAGATAAATAAACCTTGACTGCCCAGACAACGTCCAAGGAATGCAGTTGTCTCTTTTCCGCTGAATGAGGCAGAGGGGAAAAAAAAAAAAAAAAGGCAAAATAATAGCCTGCTTTTAATGAAAGGCTGATGCCACATTTAGCAAAAAGAATGGAACAGGTCGTAACACGACCTTGTTGTGGTGAAGGCTCACGTATGGTTCCCTGCACGAAAGGGCCCTAACTCAGACACCCTTCTAGCCGAGGTGATGGCCATCAGGAAGGCTAGCTTGTGCGACAGCAGATCTAATGGAATTTCCTCAAATGGTTGTTTCTGTAACACAGACAGCACCAAGTTCAAGTCCCAAGGACACATAGGTGACCTTTGGAAGAATACTGACAGGGCTGAAATCTGACTTCTGATTGTACACAAAGCCAATCTGATTTCCACAGTTGACTGTAGAAAAGAGAATTCTTCCAATCACGTATTTCCGAGAATGCCATTTTCTGGCTTCACACCAAGCAATACAAGTATTCCAGACCTTATGATGGATCTTCCTAGTGACAGCTTTTCTAGAATTCAGTAGGGTAGACACCACTGGTCCTGAGATGCCACGGTCCTTCAACAACCTGGCTTCAATAGCCATGCTGTCAATATTATAGACTGTAAATTGGGGTAGAATATAGGACCTTGAGACCGTAGTGATTGGGGCGACGTGGAAGCGTCCATGGCACGTCTATTGTCAGTCTCGCAATCTCCGGGAACCAGGGCCTTCTGGGCCAGGCTGGTGCCACCAGAATGAATGGAACCCCCTCTTTCCAAATCAGGCGCAACAAATGTGGAAGGAGAGGGACCGGGGGAAAACTTAAACCAGAGTACCAGCTCCATGGAACTACCAGAGCATCTGCTCCGATTGCCAGAGGATCCCTTGTTTGGGACACAAACTGCTGTAGCTTGCTGATGAACCTGGATGCCAATAGGTCAACCTCTGGCCATCCCCAACACTGGCAAATTTCCTAGAACACCCCTGGGTGTAGGGATCATTTGCCTGGGAAGATCTGCCGGCGGCTGAGATAATTGCCTTTCAGTTCTCTACTCCTGGGATATGGACTGCCGATAGAATAGAATTGGCACATGTCCCTCTGCCCAGGCTAGTATGTATTTAACCTACTTCAGCTGAATGACTCCTGGTACTGCCTTGGTGGTTTATTATAGGCCACTGCAGTGGCATTGTCAGACTAGACCCCGATAGGGCAGTCCTGAAGCTCCACTGTCCAGGACCGTAGGGCCAGACGTACTGCCCGTAACTTCAGGACGTTGATGGGCAGGATCTGTTCTGTCTTTTACCATATCCCCTGAGCTGTGAGCCCCTCTAGGGTCACTCCCCAGCCTGAGACACAGGCATCTGGTCAGTACTCTCCAAGTTTCCCGGAAGGAAGGATCTTCCCTTTCACAGGTTCTGATTCTGCAACTACCATTGTAGGCTTAAGTGTGCCCGAGGAGATAAGAACATTGGATAATCCAGGGCTTGTCCTCTCCCGTTACAAGCCAACAAGGTCTTGTTGTATAGGCCTGAAAAGGAACTGGGCATAGGGCACTGCCTTAAAGGACAGCATCCTTCCTAGAAGACTCAGAGCCGAATTGAGGGTTGTCTGGTGCCCTTTGACGCACACCTGATCCTTCAGGGCACAGATCCTTACGGGTGGGAAAAATACCCTTACTTGGACCAGACCTAAATACTTCAGACTTTGAGCTGGTCTCAAGGCTGACTTTGGTATTTAAGACCCAGCCTAAGCTTTCCAAATACCGCACTGTGCAGGTTATGCTCTGTTCTAGAGCCTGTAGTGAGTGATCTCTGAGCAGATCATCCAGATACCCGAGCACCAAGATTCCCTTGGGCCCTTAAAAAGACCCAGTACTGGTGCTTCTCTTTACAGGAATGAGAGCGCTTACCTCCGGAAATCTTTTGGATACATTTGTCCAAATCACCAAATGTACGGTCCCCATGAAAGGGGAAACCTGCCAATAACTTCTTACAAGGAAGCTCGGCTGACCAGTTCTTAAGCCATAAAAGTCTGCGCATATGTACAGACAAGAGCCAAAACGAGAAACCTGCTGTATTGAATCCTTTAAAACATCAAGACAGCAAAACCCAGCGCTCGAGGAATATCAGTCATATTTTCAGCAAGATCATCCTCCTGGTTAGGCCTGTCAGGCCATCTGACCTGATCCTTTATGGACTGGCAGATACCAATTGCTGCAACAGCGGTTTAAATAGCTGAACTGGCCAAAGAAAAGGAAGCCTTCAATAAAAACTCTAGTTAACAGGGTCTTTCAAGCCCTGTGCATTATCCACCAGACAAGTTAAGTTCTTGTTTAAGGAAGAGACTGCTGCATCTACAGCTGGCTTACTCCACTTCTTAGTGAACTTTTCATCCATGGGATATAAAAAGGGAAAACCTCTTTAGGAGGAACAAAAATCCTGTCAGGATGCTCCCAATCAGCATTCACCGCCTGTTCCAACAGTGGGTGTAAGGGGAAAGCCTGTGCTGCCTGAAGAGGCCTCAGGGACCCTAAAAGAGGACCAGGGGGGCTCAGTGACCTCTGCAAGAGGCAACTTAAAAAGCCTCTGCGACTGAAAGGCAGACACCAACTGGATATCTTGTTATCCAGATTGCTCAGAAGCAGACTCATCCGCCAGGCCCTCCACAGAATTCCAAGCTCCCCATCCCCAACCCATTGCTGCTCCAAACTAGGAGGCTCAGGGGAGGGGGGGGGGATCTGTCACACTATGCCACCCTGCGGGATGGAGGCAATCATGCCAGCAATCCTGTGCTCTAACCCGGCTAGGGCCGAGGACAGTTCATCCTTGGTGATAAAGGGTGAAGCAGCAGCGTTGACTGTAGGCACAATACCAGATAGGCGCAGCGGCTCAGATTGCCCCGGAAGTCCCACAGCTGCCTTCTGGAATGCATGCTTGGCATACACAGCTTAAATAAGCTGGCTGTGCGCCAGGAAGTTCTGTGCATGCGTGCGCACGCACGAGGTCCCGGCAAATGGGCATGGCTGTATTCGCATACGACACATCTGTGCGCCCAGATTAGGCTACTGTGCATGCACGGCTCCGAGTGTGCACAAAGCCTATGGCGAAGCCGCGTGCGCCATGACCGCCAAACAAACTGCTGAGCACAGCAGCGCTCTTGCGAATGCACGCGCTCCGTGGCGAACCAAGGCGAAATGGTGCACCGTCATGCGAGAGAAAAAAATAAAAAAAAGGTACCCTTTGCAAACACCCACGGCTAGCCCAAAAATCCACTGTATGGTCACCACACACAGGTGTCCAGCCTCTAGCTAGCTTGACTGATGGTTATAAATCACTGGGACACCCCACAATAAGTAAATAAAAGGGGTTTCACTTACCCTGTACAGCACCCTGCAGGAATGCGATCCCGGATTCCACTTCGCAGGGTCCAGTGCCTGGAGGTCGCATTACAGGCAAAACCTCACAGGATCTTGAGTACCATTTATCTAAGCATATAGAGCCTGTGTCAAATGGATATGATCGGTCAATCCCTTAATTCAATTAAGGAGCAAACAATGGAGAGGGATTGGACTGGGTATGAAAGCGATTTGGTCTGTCTGATCCAATAATACAAATAGCAACAAAAAAAATTAAAAAAAATTTAAAAAAAAGCACCTAGTGCCAGACAGCATGGTGAGAGGAACCCCTTAGGGTCTTTAATACTTTAATAGACAGGCCAAAGCAAGGAGTATAAAAGAGTAAAAATTGTTTTATTAAACATAGATAAAAGTTTAAATAAAAAGATTTATAAAAAAAAAATTAAAATAAAAAAAAATGATAAAAAAAACATGTACATTAAACATAAGAGCATTGCACCAGTACCGAGAATGATACAGTTGTATGAACTGGTCACTGCCCTATGGCAAAGTGGACTAGTGGCGGTCAATACAGCATATAAACACCTTGCGGACTGAAAGTCCTTCTTCAGAGGTTTTGTTATAGATTCACATGGGTATAAAGTCTCTTCAAAGAGTATACAAAATTTGTATCAAGTGACAAACATCAGTATTATTACAAGTTCATTATTACTGTGCAAACAATTAGCATTGCAGGTATTGTCAGTTGGAACATGGATAACTTGCATTGTACACACTTCAGACATAGCATGTCTGAAAGGATTAAACTAATCAAGTCAGGCATGAAAGGCTCTCTCCAAGACACATGAGCACACCCGGTCAAAGTTGGGGCATGGGATCTGCTTGGCTACGAGGACTCCAGTTAGTGGAATGTCATAGCTCCATCTAATGGTGGGCCAGTAGCACTAAATAAATGAAATAATAGTAATCAAACAGTTTTGAAATGTATAAGACACTAAGTTTCGGCAGTCATACCATCTAGCAAGTGAACATGGATACAGTAATATGGGCTGCCGTGAGTAGATTTAGAAGGAACGAAACATACCTTAAAACAGAATGCGCTAGGTGTATGTTGGTGCATCCCTCAGCATGTGTCAAAGTAAGCTGAGGGGCCAACATAAAATTGTTGCAAGATGGATAATGGCCAATCACTATGTTGATCGTGATGGCTCACAGCTGGCTACCACAGAAGGAGGAGCGAACTGGCGTATACGCCGAGACACATCCTCCCGGGGGACCAATCCTAATGTTTGTTACTTGATACTAATTGTGTATACTCTCTTTGTAGAGACTTTATAACCATGTGAATCTATAGCAAAACCTCTGAAGGACTTTCAGTCTGTAACATGCAAGTTGTTATATGCTATATTGACCGCCACTAGTCCACTTGGCCATAGGACAGTGACCAGTTCATAGAACTATCATTCTGGGTACTGGTACAATGCTCTTATGTTTACTGTACACGTTTTATATGCATACTTTTATCCATGTTTAATAAAACAATTTTTACTCTTTATACTCTTTGCTTTGGCCTGTCTGTTAAAGTCCAAGGGGTTCCTCTCACCGTGCCGTCTGGCACTAGGTGCTTTTTTTTATATTGGATCAGACAGACCAAATCGCTTTCACACCCAGTCCAATCCCTCTCCATTGTTCCTTAATTGAATTAAGGGATTGGCTGTCCAGTTAAAACCTGCTGTATTTCTATTTAATTTTAACTAGTTGCGGATTGCCCATCGTGAATTTACTGTGGCAGGGCGTACCTAGTATGTGATTGATGCTTCCAAGTAGGGGGCGCGTGAGCCCCCGCCCATGCCACGATTCGTGGCAGCACCGATCTACCTACAGGTCTAGGCCAATGATGGTGGGGGAAAAAAAAAGCAACACCCGCCATTTTATTCTGTAAGGCCTCGGCTTTAAATATATGTTTGGGGTTCAAATTAATTTTCTAGAAAAAAATAAAATGTTTTTCATGTAAACAAAAAAAAAAAAAAAAAAAAAGGAAAAAAGAAAGTGTCAGACAGGCTTGGTCTTGGTTAGAAGAGTGGGTGATATGTGGCATAAGCTTCTAATGTTGGGCATAAAAATGCAAGGACAGTTCAAACAGCCCCCAAAATGACCCCTTTTTGAAAAGTAGACACCCCAAGCTATTTTCTGAAAGGCATGCTGAGTCAATGGTATTTATGTGTTGCCACAAGTTTCTGGAAAAATTTAATTTTATTACACAAAGTTGTAACTTAAAGCGGGGTTTCACCTTCAAAAATTTTTTTTTTAAAGTCAGCAGCTAAAAAAAAAAAGTCGCTGCTGACTTAATAAGCAAGTACACTTACCCTCCCAGGGCGCCCGCGATGTCGTTCGTGGAGGCCGAGATGTCCCTCGGCTATCTGGATCCAGCGCCGCCATCCTCCGTAAGGGAAACTGCTTCACGCGGCCTACTGCGCATGTCGACGCGAGGCCTACTGCGCATGCGCGAGTCGGCGCGCGGCCGACTGCGCATGCGCGAGTGTCATTTGTGAATGGGGAACGCGGTGTGTTGTGGGACACAGTTCCCATAACACACCGCGCCCCATTCACCTGAAGACGGAAGAAGAGAAGATCACCGCGGCGCTGGAGGAGGCAGATTAGGACGATCTGCCTAGCAACAGCCATTTCTGGTAAGTTAAAAAAAAAAAAAAAATTTTTTTTTTTTTTTAATTGTTACTAACATTTTTTCTAGTTTTCATTTTCAGGGTGTTCCACCACTTTAAATTATATATTGCTCACACATGCCATGGGTATATGCGTAATTACACCCCAAAATACAGTCTGCTTGCTGCTTCTTCTGAGTACAAGGATACCATGTGAGAGACAGTTTTTGGCAGTCCAGCCACATACAGGCCCCCAAAAACCAATCACTGCCTTCGGGCTTGCTAAGGGTGTAAATGACTCATTTCACTTCCTCACTACCCATCAGTTTAGGAGGCCCTGAAATGGCACCTTTTCAGAAAGTAGACACCCCAAAGTATTTGCTAAGAGGCATTGTGAATATTTTGCAGATCTCATTTGTTGCCACAATTTTTGGGAAAATTAAGAAAAAAAGTTTATTTTTTATTCTTTCAATTTTAAAAACTGTGACAAAAAGTCAGATCTGCAAAATACTCAACATGCCTCAGCAAATAGCTTGGGGTATCTACTGTCCGAAACAGGGTCATGTGCTATCTTGGTATGGTAGTGAGAAAGTGAAATTAGCAATTTGCGCCCTTAAAAAAATCTGAAGGCGGTGATTGGTTTTTGGGGTCCTGTACACGGCTAGGCTCCCAAAAAGTCTGACACGTGGTATTCCCCTACTCAGGAGAAACAGCATAATGAATTTTGGGGTGCAATTCCACATATACCCAAGGCATGTGTGAGCAATATATCATTTAGTGACAACTTTGTGTAAAAATAATTGTTTGTCATTTTTCAATCACTTTAATATAAAAAAAAAAAAATTGTCAAAACCGGCTCAACATGCCTCAGCAAATTCCTTGGGATGTCTACTTTACAAAAAGGGGTAATTGGTGGGGGGGGGGGGGGCATATTTACTTCCCTGCCATTTTAGCACTTCCAGAAAATATACCATAGTTTGTAGACGTTATAAATTTTACGCAAACCAATATAAATATACGCTTATTGGAATTTCTTTTACTAAAGACGTGTGGCTGAATAAATTTTTCTCCTAAATGTATGACAAAAATTTGAGTTTATTGGATAATTTTTTTTAAAAAAAAACAGTAGAATATTAAAATTTTTGGTCTTTTTTCGTTTATATCACAATAATGCAGTACCAGGGTGATGCATGCAGCTGCAAGCATCACCCTGGTGCTATTCTTTAGAGTGGATGGTCGGTTTTCTAACAACTAACAACCGATGCGGCTAAGCAGCCACTCAGCCATTACAAGCAGTGCCCCCCACATCCGCCGGCTGGTCGGAGACCAGAACAAAGCCGACTTTTGTTTGGGTCCTAGATCTAGTAACCGGGAAGCAATGTTATGACATTACTTCCGTATTACTGGCATCCTAAAAGGTGCCAGAGGCGATCCCTCCATGAAGAGTACCTGTTACTGCCTATTACTGTCACAAGGGATGTTTACGATAAAAAAAAAAAAAAATTTAAATAAAAAAAGTGTAACACAAAAATTAAAAAATAAAACTTTAAAGCTACAGAATATCGGCCTTAAAAAAAAAAAAAAACAGCTGAATAATCGGCATCGGCCCAGAAAAAACAAAATATAATTTTATTAATTATAATATAATATATTCTCTCTCTCTCTCTCGCATCAGCTCAATGTTATCACATATGCATCAATAAAGTTTAGTTTCTGTTCATGAGATTTCTAGTTGATTTTAGGGTTTTATCTTCCGACTATCAGTTTTCCTCATTTTGCCATGTGAAGTTCACGTTATTGGTATTAAACGTTCCTCAAATGACAACTTTTCCATGTGCAAGCAGCAACAGTAGTTGGGGAAAACATTTCCTGGTGAGAATTTAATGCTGCTGACATGAAAAGATGGGGGACCAAATAATGCACTTCTATATTGATTGCTGCAGCAGCAATGTCTAATAAAGCTTTGAGCCAGCACAGCCCTGCTTTGGCAGTGAGAAAAGTAAAAACAGATGCCCATCTCACGGGCACTGGAATGCGCAAAAAAACCAACAGCTGAAACATTAGTTGCACAGATGGCTCTGTTTTGTGGATAGCAGGGATGCTCAGGTAGCTTACTATACATTTGTCCCACAAATTGAATTCCTAATGTGATGGGGAAACGGTTTTCATCATTTAAATCTGCCTAAGGCTTTTTTGTTATTCTAAATTTGCTCAGATTTTGTTGTAAATAATAACATACATAATACAGAATCTGAATAAAACAGAATCCACTGTAAGGTTATTCCTTTATGCTAAACCTTCACTGTGCCATGATTAATAAAGGGCAATTTTACATCCCATCCAAAAAAAAAAAATTATAAAAAGTAAAAAAAAAGGTGCTTTATCTATGCAGTCTTGGCTCAAGTGATTAAAATTCAGAGGAAGACAAAATCAGAGTCTACATAAAGACTTTTCAGTTAAACCAGGTTTGGTTTTAAATACTTGGTACAGTTACGTGTATAACTGGTTTAGTCTGCATTTGAGTATAAGGCTCCATGCACACTGGAGCTCATAAATGGCTGTTCTGAACGTCGGATTGCTGGAAGGAAAACGCTGCTTTAAAAACGCTATTTTATCAGCATTTTGCATTGCTGTTAATGCACATTTAGTGGCGCTAGCTTTTAGCCGCGTTTCTCTGCCTCTATTCAAAATCATTGGTTCCCTATGGGAGCCCATTGATTTGAATAGAAGTCGCACCAGAACTTGCAGTGGGACTTGTGTGCCAAGGATGAAGGGGTTCCCGGCAAAATGAAAAAAAAAATTGGTGTGGGGTTCCCCCCTCAGACAATACCAGGCACTTTGGACTGGATTTTAAGGGGAACCCTCTGCCCCCGAAAAAACTGCGTGGGGTGCACCCCAAAATCCATACCAAACCCTTATGCGAGCACGCTGCCCAGGCCGGTCAGAAAAGGCCCCCCCCCTCTCCTGAACCAACCCCAGCCTTTAGTCGTCGGGGTCTTTAATAAGGGGGCCCCCCACCCTATGTGAATGAGTATGGGGGTCTATCATACCCCTACCCATTAACCTGGAGGAAAATAAATAAATAAAAAAGACTAAAGTAATTAGGCAGCTCTGGGGATCTCTTCCTTTTTCTCCCGCTCTCCGGTATCTTCTGCCGGGCTCCTACGCTATCTTTTGCTAGGGGGGGGAGGGGGGGAGAGAGAGAGAGAGAGAGAGAGAGAGAGAGAGAGAGAGAGAGAGAGAGAGAGAGAGAGAGAGAGAGAGAGAGAGAGAGAGAGAGAGAGAGAGAGAGAGAGAGAGAGAGAGAGAGAGAGAGAGAGAGAGAGAGAGAGAGAGAGAGAGAGACACAAAGGAGAAGGCACAAACCCTCAGGCCCCATTCACCCCTGTGCATTTTAGGTAAAGGTGCTTTAACCACTTGCCGACCAGCTGATCGCTGTCAGTGGTCCCAAAAATTTGTCAAGTGTCCGATCTGTCTGCCGCAATATCGCAGTACCACAAAAAAAAAAAAAATTATAAAAATGCCATAAATCTATCCCATAGTTTGTAGACGCTATAACTTTTGCGCGAACCAATCAATATATATACGCTTTGTGCGATTTTTTTTTTTTTTTTTTATACCAAAAATATATATTCTTCTACATAAATCGGCCAAAACTGATGAAAAATTTTGATTTTTAAAAACATTTCTGGGGATATTTTTTTACAGCAAGAAAAAAAAAGGTAAAAAATATTTTTTTTTTCTTCAAAATTGTCACTTTTTTTGTTTATAGCGCAAAAAAAATAAAAACCGCACAAGGTGATCAAATACGAATAAGAAAGATCTATTTGTGGGGGAAAAAAAAAACAATTGCGCGGCCGTGCGACCCTGTACATCGTCGCACGGCCGCGCAATTGTTAGTTAAAGCCAAGCCATGCTGTATCGCAAAAAATGGCCTGGTCATTAAGCAGGCAAATATTCCGGTCTGCAAGTGGTAAAAAAAAAAAAAAAAAAAAAAAGCCCTGCATACGCTTTCTTAAAAATGCACACGGTAGTGTGCCTAAAACGTATGTAAAACTGGTCTATAAAGCAACATACTAAAAGCGCACAGCACAGATGTAATCTGGCCCTTAGGACTAAAGTCCTATCAAATACTAATCCATGCCATGCTAGGTAGATACTGGTAAGGCTAAACCACATATTGGCTTTAAATACTGCTTGGGAAATGCCAGAAATATCTGCAATTGAACTGCCCCGTAGGAAGATACTGGTAGGCTAAACCACATAACATATTGGCTTTAAATACTACTTGAGAATACCAGGAGATATCTCTGCAATTGAACTGCTCCGTAGGACCAATTGCCATTGACAGAGCAGGGTAGTCTTGCATAGTTTGCTGAAGTTTCAATTATCTGATGGAGCATGCAGCAGAAGTGAGGCACCAATGTGATTCAGTGGCGAGTAAACAACTATAGTCATAGATTTGCTGCTGGAGTTCTCAAGGCAAATGTGTGAATCAGCAACCAACTGTCCATCCACAAACTCAAACTCACACTTACAGGCAGAACATGTTGTAGAACAGTTAGCTATGCAAAAACGTATTTCACTAATAGAAGACAGTGTCAACACTATCAAGAACTGAATGTTTCTATTGAGAAATCACACTCCAAGGTTCAACCAGCGGTAAAGCAAGTGTCATACCAAGAAACAGCTGCCATTGTAGTGGGCACACTTGCACATTGTTTACAAAAGTCCTCAATACAGAAGGACCAAAGTTTAGGTGGGCAAAGACAAGAAACCTGGAGCATGATGCCCTGGATTGCGCACATTTTTCTGTCTTCAAAATCAAAATTATCTTACCATTGGCATCATGAGAATACTCCATTCCAGAGACTGTGCAGCGTCTGAAGACCATTTTATTCTCCGTTAGTGTTCCAGTTTTGTCGGAAAAGATGTACTGTATCTGACCTAGGTCCTCAGTGATGTTAAGGGCACGGCACTGTAGACGGGAGTCTGTTTCTTCATCATACAGGTCCTTATCTTGATGAATAAGATAAACTTGGCAGATTTTAACAACCTCAATGGAAACGTAGAGGGACACTGGGATGAGCACCTGCCATTAATAAAATGAAATATGAATTTAACTGGTATAGCTCTCCATTCAATATAAAATTTGATAAAACACGTAATAAAAATGGACTTCGGGCCAATTATTCCAATATTGCAGCAAGGCAAAACAAGCAAGCATACAAAAAGGAGCCCATACCCTACAAAACTGGCCCATACCATGGTAGGAGAACGTTGGAGCTTTGTCAGAGTGACCATCGGGTTCTTGGTCAGCTCCCTGACTAAGGCACTTCTCCGATCGCTCAGTTTGGCTGGGTGGTCCGCTCTAGGAAGTCCTGGTGGTTCCAAACTTTTTCCATGTACGGATGATGGAGGCCACTGTGCTCAATGGGAGCAATGCTGCAGAAACTTTTCTGTACACTTCCCCAGATCTGTGCCTCAATAGAATCCCATCTCGGAGGTCTACAGTCAATTCCTTGGACTTCATGGCATGGTTTGTGCTCCGACATGCACTGTTAACTACAAGATCCTTGCAGTCCAAGGACCACGGCTATGGAACGCTCTACCTACGAACATCCGCTTGGAAAAAGACCATCGGGCCTTCAGGAAAAAACTCAAGACCTACCTCTTCTAAGAAGGAATTAACGCAGGTCGGATCAAGCGCCTCGAGGCGATTCAGTTCGCAGTTGCAGCGCTATACAAATCATTCATTCATTCAGATCCTATATAGACAAATGTGTGCCTTTCCAAAATCATGTCCAATCAACTGAAGTTACCACAGGTGGACTCCAACTAAAGCCCCATAAACACTATTAGATTTTCTGCAGATTTTTGTCTTCAGATTTACCAAAACCATGTAGTGCGAGGGCCTGCCCGATTGCATACAAATTGAAACTCTTAAGGTTTGACAAATCTGAAAACAAAACTCTGCAGAAAATTTAACAGTGTGTATGGGGGTTGTAGAAACATCTTAAACATGATCTCAGGGATGATCAGTGGAAACAGGATGCACCTGAGCTCAAATTTGGAGTGTCATGGGAAAGGCTGTGAATACTTATGTACATGTGATTTTTTTTGTTTATTTTTAATAAATTTGCAAAGAGAAAATAAAATTTAATCCATTTTGGAATAAGGCTGTAACATAAAATGTGGAAAAAGTGAAGTGCTGTGAATACTTTCAGGATGCACTGTATTCGCACAATTATCATTTTTTCTTTAAATAAATGGCACTGCATCTGTAAAGAAAGGTACAGATAGTGGCAAAAAAAAAAAAAAAAAAACCTCATAATTTAGGCAGAACTGAAGTTTTTTTTATTTTAATAATGTATTTAATGCAAAATAGTGCACACATACAATGTGTCTTTGTGGACAGAACTTGGGATTCAGAGCCACAGATCAGAGCCAATAATATATAAAGCAGGTAAAATATTTAACACGTCGCCATTTTTCTAGGTAAATATATTTTTAAAGGTGATTTTGACATGAAATTTTCACCATGTCGGTAACAACCCATGCATACAAAGAAACCAAAACAAATAAGTTCAGAAATTAAGTTAGGTGTAATAAAATGGACTGACAAAGGCAAAAAGTATTGAACACCCTAACTGAAATGTATTGAATACATTGTACACAATCCTTTGTTGGTAGTGAGAGAGTCAAGACACCCCCCTGTATGTAGAAACTAGTCGCAGGCCTTGCTCAGGTGCGATTTTGGCCCATTCTTCAAAACACACAGTCTTCAAATCTTGAAAGTTCCGTGGGCATCTATGAACTCTGATCTTTAGTTCTTTCCATAGATTTTCTATTGGATTCAAAACAGGCGATTGGCTGGGCCATTCTAGCAGCTTTATTTTCTGTGAAACCAAATTTAGAGTTTCCTTGGCTTTGGGTTTGGGATCATTGCCTTACTGAAATGTCCACCCTCCTTTCATTTTTCATCATTCTGGTAGATGGCAGCAGATTCTTTAATCAAGAATGTCTTGGTACATTTTTCCATTCATCCTTCCTTCAATGAAAGGAAGTTTGCCACTACCATATGCTAAAAAACAGCCCCACAGATGTTCCCACCTCCAAATCTCACAGTTGCTATGGCGTTTTTGAGGTAATGTGCAGTGCCATTTCACCTCCAAACATGGGGTGTATTATTATGGCATTCAAAGAGTTACATTTTGGTCTCATCTGACCAGACTATATTCTCCCAGTATTTCATAGGCTTGTCTAAATGTTGTGCAAACTTTAAATGTTTCAACACGCTTTTTCTTCAGCAAAGGAGTCTTGCGTGGTGAGCGTGCATACAGGCCATGGCGGTTGAGTTCATTACTTCTTACTACATTGTCTTTGAAACAATTTTACCCGCTAAGCCACAAGTGGTCCTTAGCTCCGACAACTCTTTTCACTTTTCTGTCAGTAAACTTGCAAGGAGCACCTGGCCATGGCCAGTTTATGGTAAAATTAGGTTCTTTCCACTTACAGCTTATGGCCCCAACAGTGCCCACTGGAACATTCAGAAGTTTAGAAATCCTTCTGTAACCAAAGCCATCAGTATGTTTTGCAACAATAAGTTTGTGAAGGTCTTGGAAGAGCGGTTTGCTTTTACTCACCACGAGAGGTTTCTTGTGTGACACCTTCTTAATGAACCACCTTTTTATAGGCCATCAGTTGAGGCTGAACTAGCGGATATTAATTTGCACTGACAAGGGGCAGGATTGCTTTCCAATTACTCAATTTCAGCTGGTGTCTTGGCTTTCCATGCCTTTTTGCACCTCCCTTTCTTCATGAGTTTAATAATTCTTCCCTGTGTCAATCCATATTATTACACAACTTAACTTCTAAAGTTATTTGTTTTGGTTTCTTTGTATGTATTGCATGGGTTATTAGCGACATGATGGAAATGTCATGCCAATAGCACCATTAGAAATAGGATTTGCCTATAAAAACGGTTAAGTTTTCAATACTAATGTTACATATACATATATACATATATATATATACATATATATACATATACATATACATATATACATATATATTTTTCCTTTTTACATCAGTGCCATTTAAAAAAAAAAGTTTATGTATGCTTGTAGAAAAAAAGAATTTGTGATCCTTTAAAATGTATTGTTGTGTTCAATGATAATCATAAAATA
This sequence comes from Lithobates sylvaticus, assembly GCA_028564925.1. Classification (NCBI taxonomy): domain Eukaryota; kingdom Metazoa; phylum Chordata; class Amphibia; order Anura; family Ranidae; genus Lithobates; species Lithobates sylvaticus. The sequence goes on from CM053027.1 coordinate 400,940,127, forward strand.
AATCAAAACTAAAAAAGGTATTGAAAATTGAAATTAACTTATGCTTAAAAGTTTGTTAATCAGAAGACTGCAAAAAGTTACCTGTAAAACAATGATCATAGTGAAAAATAAATACACTGCAGAAAGCAGGGGCTTCACATAATTTCCATCAGTTCCGAGGACATCAAACACTGGTCTCTTCTCTCCATACTGCCATACCCATAGTGCATGACCTGCCACAAAAAATAAAATAAAAATAAAAGGTCAAATAGAAGTAAAAACTAGTTTACTAGTGATGGTTCCTGCAGAAATGAGTCGGACTGCGGCATACATTGTCGTTACCCTTCTTTTACTATGAAGCAATTTTGCAAAGGAATGGTAGGTGGCTCATGTACCAGCAGGTCTTAAAAACTGGAATAAAAGTCACTGTTTAGCAAAATGTAGCCAATAAAAACTCCTCTGTATACCAGATTTTTTTTTTAGGTTTTCTTTTATACTCACAGACTAGATATACAATTTTAGCTGATCGCCTCATACCCTTGACTATAGTGGTTCCTTAGGTTTGGACGCTGTTGCCTCATTGCAGAAAATGCCTGATCAGGATCTGCAGCAGGTTATTTAATAGCGTAGGCCAGTGTATGTTGCACAGTGCATTCTGAGCAAAACGCATTCCTGAGGACTCCAGTCCTCCTGTCAGTTGTGGAACCTGCACTGCATATTCAACCCTGGCAATATGTAGCACAGGTCCGCGATCCCTCCCGGTGTTTCACTGTGTTGGCTGCTGGGACTGGGGGCATCCTAGGAACCAATGAGGTGCTTTAGTGCAGACCTGTTGCCACCTCCCAGCTCCTGCCTCGCTGTTAACCAGTAACCAGTGTGTAATACCAGCGGGGAAGGAGTCTGAACAGCCAGTGTAAGCTGGTAAAGTACACATACAAGGGGGAACTGAGATGTTACAAACATGTGGAGGGGGAAGGTGATGGCTCGGATGGGGTCACAAATATGCAGGTAGGGTGTACTGTAAGGGGACACGAATGTGCAGGGAGACTAATGAGTCAAAATTGTCTGGGGCTCTCATGGGGAGACAGAGCAATGGGGAGACAGAGCAATGGGGAGACAGAGCAATGGGGAGACAGAGCAATGGGGAGACAGAGCAATGGGGAGACAGAGCAATGGGGAGACAGATCAATGGGGAGACAGATCAATGGGGAGACAGATCAATGGGGAGACAGATCAATGGGGAGACATGATGCTCCAGAATTTAGGTGCAGGCAACAGATATAGGAGCACCATCCAGGCACGCTGTCAGCAGCAAGTCAAATTCTATTCCATTCTTCTCCTGTGGATTCATTTATAAATATTTTTTCCGGCCCACAAATGTGTCTAAAATATAGACTATGGCCCTCAAAGTAAACTGTACCGTCTCCCTTCATTTTGTAGAGTGCTATGCAAACCGTAGGCACTTTACAAATCATGAATCATAATTCTTTTAGGCAAGAAAAGTTCTGAAAAAATAAATTGAGGGCTGTAAACAAGTATAAGTTTCTAAAAATAATGCTAAAATTAGAGATCAATTTCATACAGGTTTATTCACCTGCGTTCCAAAAACTAGTCCATCCAGCAAGAAAAATGACTGAAGCTAGTCAGACATTAGGAAGTCATCAGGCATCTGTCAATCTGATCTTCACTATAAAAGCATAGAAACGTTTGCACCCTACAACTGTATATGTCCATATCGTACCTATTTGATGCATTTATTTCACATCAAATGACAAATTCCCACATGGACTGAGAACAACAACTTTTTACAAATACCATAATACAGAATAAAGAATATTCAATCTGCTAGCCCATCAACACATCACAGTAGGGTGACAGGAATGAGCTCCAGTTGTTGGACAGAGGGACCTGCTAGATCCAGGATCCTGGGACAAACCCTTGGAGGAGACAGCAAAGGTCTTGCAGAATGCAGAAAAAGACCTGCAAGGAACAATGAGGACTTATAAAAGGGTTTCTATGTCTTTAAACACAGGGATGTCCTTTACAAGCAGTCAGGTCAAAAAAAAGGGTCACATCGGAGTCAGAGCAGTTTTTTGGGAACCCCTTCTCCATAGGGTATTGCTGGGCAACACTCTAATGCCGCGTACACACAATCGGAATTCTCGTCGGAAAAAGCTCTTATGGTTTTCCCGTCGGAATTTCGCTCAAACTGTCTTGCCTACACACGGTCACACCAAATTCCAACAGTCAATAACACCGCGACATACAACAACACGTTCGACGGCACTATAAAAAGGGAAGTTTAATGCTTCCGAGCATGCGTTGAATTGTTTCCGAGCATGCGTCGGAATTGCATACACACGATCGGAAAATCCGATCGAAAGGTGTTCCGTCTGAAAAATTAAGAACAGGCTCTCAATCCAAAGTCAGTCGGAAATGCCGACAGAAAAAGACCGATGGGCATACACACGGTCGGAAAATCCGATGAAAAGCTCCCATCGGACTGTTTCCATCGGAAATTCCGGCCATGTGTACGCGGCATTAGGAGGAACAAAGACCTTTTCTGGGTTAGGCCAATCACTATATTATGACTGGATGCAATAAGGAATGCACTGCAAGGTCCTAACAGGTTGAGGGCCGTTTATAGAACGCAAAACTAGTCACTTTATACATCTATGAATGTGCAGACTGCGTTAAGGAGCAAACCATTTTTAAATTTTGGAGTAATAGTTACAGACTAAGCCCAGTTCTCAAATAAGGATAAAAAAAAGGTACAATCCTCACCATCGAATGATTGAAGAAGCAACTGCAGCCTAAAAGAAATTTAGTGATGGACTCTGGAGGAGAGAACGCAAAGTCATGCTTGCGGACCCAGAGCTATTATGGCTACAATTTTGACCATAAACACAGCCATCATAATTGAGAATTCTTCCATATACAATAGCCCAGGAAGGGGAGGGAAGAAGGAAGACTCAGAGGGGAGCTGCAACTCAAAACACAGAACTCAATGTGGGCTATTGGTGTCAAGTCTTTGAGAAGCTAAACCGCAAGCCCTCCTAGAATGGTTAGAGGATCATATGCTGGCAAAGCCTGTGTGACTGACTGGGATGTGAATGCGTTTAATAGTGGACACCCCTGTCTGTCTTTTCTGTCAATGTTTTTTCCCTTACGTTTTGTTTTTGGGGCTTTTTTGTTTCCTTCCCAAGGAGGATAAGTTTTAAAAATCTTTAGATTTTTTACAATTGTTCTTTTTATAGAATAGTTGGTGCATGATGACATCCTATTTGAGGCATATTCTTATGGATTCAGAGTTGGGAGCCACCTTGTTCCAAAAATAAGGCTTGGTTTCTCGCCTGTTATCCATGGAACCTAGAGGGTATATAATGCACAATGACCAGGTGTAGCGTCCATGCTCCAGAAGACGTTAACTGTGACAAAATGCATAGGGAGGAGCTACGTACAGTGACATCAGGCAACCGGAAGTATATTTGGGCATTTATGACCTTTGCATACAGTGCTGTTGAGCTACATACATCGGATATAAAAAAAAGTCTACACACCTCTAATAGTCAGGTCTCTGATGTAAAAAATAAAAAAAAAAAAAAAAAATTATATATATATATATATATATATATATATTCTTCTACATATTTTTGAAAAAAAAAAAAAAAAAAATAAATAAATCGCAAGAAGCGTATATTGATTGGTTTGCGGAAAAGTTAGTGTTTACAAACTATGGGAAAGATGTATGGCATTTTTATTATTATTTCTTTTACTAGTAATGGCAGTGATCTGCGATTTTTAGCAGTACTGCAACACACAGATCAGAGACTTGACACTTTTTTGGGACCATTGGCATTTATACAGCGATCAGATATAGAGATATAGATATAAAAATGCTATAAAAATGCACTGATTACTGTGTAAATGTCACTGGCAGGGAAGGGGTTAACACTAGGGGGGCAATCAAGGGGTTAATGTGTTCCCTTAGTGTATTCTAACTGGGGGGGGGGGGGGGGGGGGTAGGATTTACTAGGAGAGGAGACATTGTTTTTCCTACTTAAGTTGTAAAGCGCTACGTAAACTGTTGGCTCTATATAAATCCTGTATAATAATTATATGGCTCCTCTCCTCTGACAGCACAGGGATTTGTGTGTTTACACACAAATCTGTGCTGGCGCTTGTGGCCAGCGGCGATTGTGCCCGCCAGACACGCTCATCGGGTCCCTCGCGCCCTCTGGTGGCTGCTAAAGGAATGGATGTACCCATATGGGATTTCGCCCAGGGAGCTATTCTGTATGAGCCTGTCGGGAACCGGTTAAGGGTGTGCACACTTATGCAACCATAGATATTTTTTTTTATTCCCCATATTTGTTGTTCAACTGAGTTGTACAATTTATAGGTCACATTAAAAAGGTGGAAAAAGTTGTGAAATGATTTATCTTTGTCTCATTTTTTTTTTTAATCACAGAAACCTGACATTTTAAACAGAGGTGTCTAGACTTTATATCCACTCTACACAAAAAAAAAAAAAAAAAATATATAATATATAAATATTAACCACTTCCCTACCCACCCATAGTCATATGACGTTCGCAGGTGGCATCTCCCATCCTGGGCGGGCGTCATATGACTTCCCGGTGGCCACCTGCGATTGCTAGCGACAGGACAGGAGCGTGGATCTGTGGGTGTGCGTGTGTGTGTGTAAACACTGATCCACGTCCTGTCAGGGGAAAGGAGACAGATTGTGTGTTCTTAGTATATAGGAACACCAATCGGTCTCCTCCCCTAGTCAGTCCCATCCCCCTACAGTTAGAATCACTCCCTAGGTAACACATTTAACCCCTTGAACGCCCTCTAGTGTCCTCCCCTGCTAGTGACATTTATACAGTAATCAGTGCATATTTATAGCACTGATCGCTGTACAAGTGTCACTGGTCCCAAAATAGTGTCAAGTGTCCGATCTGTCCGTCGCAATGTCACAGTCATGATAAAAAAATAAAAAATAAAAAATAAAAATAAAATAAAATCGCTGACCGTCATTACTAGTAAAATATAAAATTAAATAAGAAAAATGCCATAATATCTATCCTATTTTGTAGGCGCTATAACTTTTGCGCAAACCATTCAATATACGCTTTTTGCGATTTTTTTTTTACCAAAAATAAAAGTGGAAGAATACATATCAGCCTAAACTAAGGAAAAAATGTTTATTTTTCTTTTTATATTTAAATGTGGGATATTTATTATAGCAAAAAGTAAAATCGTGTTTCCTGACAGACTCCATGGCAGCCAACGTGTGGGTTTAGTCCCACCTCTACTACCCTATAGGACACTACTCCCATAAATCTTTGCTCCTCACCAGCAACCGTGTTCTTTTTTTTGTACTCCGAATGACCTATCTAAAATGGTCTTCCTACCCGAAGATTTTTTATTTTATTTTTCTCTCCTGCGATCAGATCCAGCTGAGCGATCCTCCTTTGGTTAACCACTTTCAGACCGGACCAATTTGCAGCCAAAGAACCAGGCCCCTTTTTGAGATTCGGCACTGCATCGCTTTAACTGACAATTGCGCGGTTGTGCGACGTGGCTTCCAAACAAAATTGACGTCCTTTTTTTCCCCACAAATAGAGCTTTCTTTTGGTGGTATTTGATCGCCCCTGCGGTTTTTATTTTTTGCACTATAAACAAAAATAGAGCGACAATTTTGAAAAAAATGCATTATTTTTTACTTTTTGCTATAAATATCCCCCTAAAATATATAAGAAAACATTTTTTTTTCCTCAGTTTAGGCCGATACGTATTCTTCTACATATTTTTGGTACAAAAAAAAAAGAAAAAAAAAAAATCGCAATAAGCGATTGATCGGTTTGCGCAGAAGTTATAGCGTTTACAAGATGGGGAATAGTTTTATAGCATTTTTATTAATTTTTTTTTTTATTAGTAATGGCGGCAATCTACTATTTTTTTGTGACTGCGACATTATGGCGGACACATCGGACATTTTTGACACATTTTTGGGACCATTGTCATTTATACAGCAATCAATGCTATTTAAATGCATTGATTCCTGTATAAGTGACACTGGTAGTGAAGGGGTTAACCACAAGGGGGCAGTGTAAGGGTTAAGTATGCCTAGGGGTGTGTTTCTTACTGTGGGGGGGCGTGGCTGTCAGCTAGTGAATGCTGATCTCTGCTCCAATCACAGGGAGCAGAGATCGGCGTCACTAGTTGCTAGGCAGAACGGGGAGATGCTGTTTATCTCGGCATCTCCCCGTTCAGCCTTCCGTGAGACGATTGCGGGGGCCCCCGTGGCGATCGAGTCCGCGGGGACCGCTCCCGGCGCGCTCCCGATGGCACGGACAGGCATTAAGGAGGGACTTATATATACGCCCTCCTGCCTGTACGTGCCATTCTGCCGACGTATATCGTCGTGCGCTAGTCGGCAAGTGGTTAAAGCCATAAAGGAGACTTTAAACTGGGAAGTTTGAAGTTGGTCAGGCATGTGACCCTTCCTCTGGAAGGCATGGTCTTGTTCAGAGATGCTTTGGATAGACGGATAGATTCTGATTTGAAGCAGGTCTATCTCATGGCAGGCATGGCATGAAATGTCGGAGGAAGTGGCCAAGAGTTCACCCATCCAGGAATTGAGGTTGGCATCAGCTTTCCTGGGGGAGGCCTCGATTGATATCATCCGCCTGGTGGGGTTATGTTGTTTGCAGTCACCGCCAAGCGTGACCTCTGGCTTCGTCCTTGGCTGGCCGACCCAGCATCAAAACAAGTATGGTGCCGTATTCCCTTTCATGGGTCCTCTTTTTTTGGCAACAAATTGGATAATGCCATAACCCGTGTCACCGGAGGCAAGGTCAGGGTTCCTCCCTCAGGACAGGCGACTGAAATGTCAGAGAAGATTGTTTCCAAGGAAACAGAAACAGGATTGTGCCAGGGATGCACGTAGTTACAGGCCGGGCCGTGAGTTCTCCAGATCTTGAAAGGCTAGACAGTCATCTTTCAAGAAAACCACTAAGAGCAGTTCGACAGGTGAGAAGGAACCGACCAAGTCTTTTTGAGATTGGGCCCGCCCAGGCAGGCCAGGTGGGGGCTCGTCTTTGCTGCCTTCGGCATGTTTGGGTGGCCTCGATCCAGGACTTCTGGACTGTCAGAGGGGTCTCTTCAGGTCACACCTCAACTTTCAGCTGCGCTTCCAGGCTCAGGTGTGTTCCCACATCTCTTCCAGCCTCAGAAGAGAAAAGGCAAATTCTATCAGCCTACGTAAAATATTTATTGGAACAAGGCATGGGGATGTATTCTCTCTTCATGGTCCAGAAGAAGAATGGTACATTGAGACCAGTCATAGATCTGACGCATCTGAACCGCTTCATCAAAAAAGAAAGGTTCAAAATGGAAACACTGTCCACAATACAGCAGTCAGTTCAACCAGGAGACTGGCTCGTCTCTATAGACCTCAAGGACGCCTACTTTCACGTTCCAGTGGCAGCAGATTTCCAACAGTTTCGCCAGTTTTCCATAAGCCAACTACATTTACAAGTCACATGCCTTCCCTTTGTAATGTCCACTTCTCCACTCGTCTTCTCAAAAGGTCTTGTTGGCTGTTGTGGCTCTATTAAGAACCAGAGGGATCCGTCTCCATCATTACCTAGACAATCTCCTCCTACTGGCTCAAAACAGATTGTCTCCTGGAACACAGATCAAGTAATTTCAACTCTCCGGGAATCGGATGGCTCCTGAACCTGGAGAAGAGCCAGTTAGAGCCTTTGCAGTTACTGGTGTTCCTCTGAGCTCTCTTCGATACAGTGAGAGGCACTATTTCCCTACCCGAGGAGAAGATTACAATAGTTTGAGACAGGATTCATCTGGCTCTCTCCTCTTCTCATCTACATGCCCTCCAGTGTCTGAGGATCATAGGTACCATGGTTTCCACAATACCAGTGGTTAAGTGGGCACAGTGGAGGATGCAACCTTTCCAGAAGGGTTTTCTTCATCAATGGTCGGGCAACAAATCTCAGCGCGCATTCACATCACTCAGGCCATGAGGGGTTCCCTCCTCTGGTGGCCTCAAAGGGAAAATCTATGCAGATGACAATCCATCCTTCCCATCACGTGGATCACAGTGACGTCAGATGCCAGCAACAGAGGTTGGGGGTCCTCATTGCCTAACGGAAGTGGCTCAAGGCTCCTGGGATTTTCCCTCTCGAAGAATAGTGAAGAATGTCCTAGAATTACGGGCAGCCTTCCAGGCACTGTTGCCGTTTCGCCATCTGATAGCAGGGGCATCTGTATTACTCAGATTGGACAACATGACAGCTGTAGCCTATGTAAGGAAACAAGGGGGTACCAGAAGCCTGTTTCTGCTACAAGAGGTGGAACCAATAATAATGATCTGGGCACAGAAGAATCTGGTCAACTTAACGGCACTATATGTTCTGGGGATTCTCAATTCAAGGACTCCTCTCGCAGGTCCACTTGGACAATGAGTAGTCTCTCCATGAGGATGTGTTCAATTGGATTTCAACTTTGGGGATTTCTCCACAAGTCGATCTCTTCGCCTCCCTGTACAACAGGAAGCCAACGAGGTACTACTCAAGGTTCCGGGACCCTCAGGCCTACAGGATAGACGCACTGCCAGAGCGTTGGTGGTTTCACAGAGCATATGCCTCCTCTCCGACCCCCATTGTCTTCCAGTTCCTGCGGAGACTCCGGTGGGAGGAGGTGGAGATAATAGCCATAATTCCTTACTGGCCCGACAGGCTTTGGTTTCCTCTCCTAACACTTCTCCGCTTTCCGATCAGATTGGATCTGCTCTCCCAAGGCACGATTCTTCACCTGGGCACGGCTCACCTACAGTTGAGGGCTTGGTTTTTGAGAGAGGATGGTTGGAAGCACTAGGATGTGCCAAGGAAGTTATTCCCACACTCCTAAATTCGAGAAGACAAAGTACTAACAGTGTATGAACGAATTTGGGCTAAATTCCTTGACCCATGTGTCTTCTAAAGCTAATTCATGTGGCACACCTGCAGTTCAAGACATCTTGAGTTTCCTGCAATCAGGCTTGGATTTGCACTTATCTGTCAGTTCTCTTTGTGTACAGGTTTCAGCGATCTCAGCAGTCACTGGGGTGTCGTGGGCCAGACAGTTAGAGCAGTTAGACAGACCTCAAAGGAAACCCAGGTTCCCCAAATGGGATCTCCCTCTAGTTCTTGAGTTTCTCACAATTCGATAGTAAGCTGTCTGACCGACAGTGGTTTATCAAAACTGCATTATTGGATTGCCATCACCTCGGCAAAGAGGGTAGGATGCTAGGGTCAAACCATAAGGTCACCTCAATCTTCCATGAGAACCAAGTGATCTCACTTCCCACCTTTAGATCAGCCAGAAATCTGGAACTACATGCCCTCAATGTTGGTGTCTCCTTGTAGAAATTCTTGGAGGCAACAGCTCCCTTCCGTCATTTGGATTATCTTTTTGTTTTGTTCTACGGGAAGAACAAGGGGCTCCGGGCCTCAGTCAGATCCATTGCTGCATGGGTTGTACAGGCAATTCAATGGGCATATAGAGAGAAGGGCTTGGCTCCTCCTGAGGCGGTAACAGCGCACTCAACTAGAAGTCTTTCAACCTCGTGGGCAGCCTCACGTCATGTTGCGCCTGAAGTGAAGTGATCTGCAGGGCGGCTTACTGGTCATCAATCCATACCTTTAGGTCTCATTGTGTTGAGCCAGCTGCTCTATCTTCAGTTGATTTTGGTGTTAAAGTACTGTCGGTTGACGTTGTTAAATAAATCTTTGTTTTCAGCATTTTGCCCACCCGGGTGTGTACGGCGAGTTATTTCCCACACATTGGCTGCCATGGAGTCTGTCAGGAAAACGGAAAATTCCTATCAAAATACTTATCGTAATTTTCCTTTCCTAATGGACTCCATGGCAGCAGGAGTTCCCTCATAAATGGCTGGAGTAGGCTAGTTATCGAACACGGCCGCTGGTGAGGAGCAAAGATTTATGGGAGTAGTGTCTTATAGGGTAGTAGAGGTGGGACTAACCCACACGTTGGCTGCCATGGAGTCCATCAAATTACGGTAAATATTTTGATAGGAATTTTCTGTTTTTTTTCAAAATGTATGCTTTTTTGTTTATAGCACAAAAAAAAATAAAAAAGAGCAGGAAGTGATCAAATGCCACCAAAATAAAAGCTCTATTTGTGGGGAAAAAAAATAAAAAATTTAATTTGGGTACAGTGTTGCATGACTGCACAATTGTGATTCAAAATATTACAAACTAAACAATCCAAATGAATGTGAAGTGCAGATTCAGCTTTAAGTCAAGGGGTTGAACATAAAATATCAAGTACAAATTTTGGGAACTGCAACCATTTTCTTTCTTACACAGTCTCCCCATTTTCAGGGGCTCAAATGTAATTGGACAAATATAATCATAAATAAAATTTTAATTTTTAATATTTTGTTGAGAAACCTTTAATGGCAAATGACTGCCTGAAGTATAGAACCCATGGACATTACCAAAGACTGGGTTTCCTCCTTTCTTATGCTTTGCCGGACTCCAACTGCAGTGGTCTTCAGTTGTTCTTTGTGGGTATTCCTGCCATTAGTTTTGCCCTCAGCAAGTGAAATGCATGCTCAATTGGGTTGAGATCGGGTGATTAACTTGGCCATTGCTGAATATTCAACTTCTTGTACTTCAAAAGCTTCTGGGTTGCTTTTGCAGTGTCTTTTGGATCATTGTCCATCTGTACTGTGAAGTGCCATACAATTAAATTTGCTGCATTTGGCGGAACCTGGGCTGACAGTATCTCTCTAAACACTGCAGAATTCATCTGGCTGCTTCTGTCTTATCAATAAACACCAATGACCCAGTGTCACTGGAAGCCATGCATGCCCATGCCATCACACTACCATGTTTTACAGAGGATGTTGTGATCATGAGCTGTTTCAAGCCTTCCCCCACACTTTTCTTCCCGTCATTCTGGTACAGATTAATCTTAGTTTCATCCGTCCAAAGAATGCTTTTCCAGAATGGGTCTGGCTTTTTATTTTTTATTTTAGATGTTTTTGGCAAAGTCTAATCTGGCTTTTCTATTCTTCAGGCTTATGAATGGTTTGTACCTTGTGGTGAACCCTCTGTATTTGCTCTCATGAAATCTTCTCTTGATTGTAGACTTTGACAATGATACACCCACCTCCTGGAGAGTGTCCTTTACTTGTCTGGATGTTGTGAATGGGTTTTTAGAGAGGATCTTCCCATCATCCACCACAGTTGTCTTCCGTGGACGTCTGGGCCTTTTCATGTTGCCAAGCTCACCAGTGCGCTCTTCTTTCCTCAGAATGTACCAAACTGTTGATTTGGCCACTCCTAATATTGCTGCCATCTCTCTGGTGAATGCGTTTCATTTTTGAAGCCTTACAATGGCCTGTTTTACTTGCATGGACATCTCCTTTGAACACATGTAGGTTCACACCAATAGCTTCCAAATGCAAATACCACACTTTGAATGAACTCTAGACCTTTTATCTGCTTAATTGATGAAGAAATAATGTAGTAGCCCACAGCTGGCAATGAAACCGCGTTTGGTTCAATTGTCCAATTACTTTCGGTCCCTTGAAAAGAGGGGGGGGGTGGCTTTTCTTAAGAGCTTCAATCCCTAAATTCTTCCTCCTTGGATGTACATACACTCAAAATTAAATCAGAGTGTGTGCACTTTCAGCCCATAGCCATTATAGAACTATAGCTTGAATATGTTTTGGTAACTACCTGCAAAAAAAACAAAAATTGTGCCTGTGTCCAAAAAAATTAATAAAAAATGTATATATATGCGCTTTACGCAGACACAAGTCTATACGGCCTGCGCCTCATGAAGACACGAGTCCAAGCTTCAGGCAAACATAGGCTTTTAGCAAACATATGTAAGCATCTGATTAACTGCACCTGACCCCATACTAGTTGTGCCAAATGCACATTATGCTGGAAATACAACACTTTAACCTGCTACCCATACAGGGGTGTATAGACTTACAGTTGTACAGGCCCCCACTGATTAAAGTGATCGTAAAGGGTAATTATTTTTTTTATTTTTTTTTATTTTTTTAAATAAAACATGATCCACTGTGCAGCTTGTTTTGCAGAGTGGCCCGGAACCTGCTCTTCTGGGGTCTCCTGGCAGCTCCTCCCCACATCTTATAACCCCCTCAGAGAAGCGCTTTCCGGAGGGGGTTAACTTGCGGGTGCGTTCCCGAATCATTGAATTTGATTGACAGCAGCGGGAGCCAATGGCTGTGCTGCTATCAATCTATCCAATCAAGAGCCGGGAGCCCATGGAGAAGCAGCCAGCACATCTCCGCCAACTGAATGAAGGGATTCAGGTAAGTAAAACCGAGGGGGGTGACTGCCAGGTGTTTTTTCACCTTAATGCGAAAAAACACGTACCTTTACAACCCCTTTAAAGCAGTATGCAGTATATAATCATGACTCGTCTGGCCACACAGTTCTCCCATAGTAATTACTCACACTTCACTAGTATCCATGGGCTGCTGTTATGTCTCAAGAGGCCCAGCTAAATCTGCTGAGCACATAACAAACAAGGCCGCCCCTCCACTTCCTGCCTATATAGAAATAAGCAAATACGCCCTCGAGTGGCTGGAGGAGAAACGGCAGCCCATACTTTTAAAGACGTACATAGAGCATGTTTTAAAACAGCACTCTGCCCCTAGGGGCTACTGAGAGAACACCAGACAGGTCAGATTTATTTATTTTTTTTAAAGAAAAACTGCAACAAATGCAGACCTACCATTCCTGCTGCAGGACTCTGAACATAAAACAGGAGTTCAATCTTCACAGCGAGCGGTCATAAAAAGACCTTCAGGGACTGGGTCCCCCTGCCCCTTTAAAAATTAAAAAGCAGCAGCTACACATACTGTAGCTCCTGACTTTCACATTAGGACACTTACCTGTCCTGGAGTCCAGCGATGAGGGCACTGCAGGTGATCTTTGGATCGGCTGGTTGGGTGCTGCCGCTGGCCATTGCTACTAAGGGAGCCCGGCAGTGTTTGGCCTTTCCGCCTCATGGCTGGGCCCCTACTGCGCATGGGCGAAAAAAGCTGCGCTCTTTTACTGGCCGGCAGAAGAGGGGGACTGAGCTGCTGACGTAGATCGCCGCGGCCCGGTCTCCCGGAAGTGGGACAGGGTACCCATCATGTATCCCCCCCCCCCCCCCCCCCCCCCCCCCCCCCCCCCCCCGAAAGGTGCCAAATGTGGCACCGAAGGGGAGAGGAATCAGATGAGTGGAAGTTCCTTTTTTGGGTGAAACTCCACTTTAATGTGGGGTCCACTCCCCTGGACCTGAAAAAAGGATTTTGGTCAGAACAAACACTGCACAGGGTCCAAGGCTGCATTACAGGCAAACCTTGAGGAATCTTCTCTCCTTCCAATGACTCGGGTACCATCCATTTTGGCTGACAGCCCTTTCGAATGGATGGTTCTAAATAGAACCATCCAGACCTCAAATTATGCTCCGAAAGCATGTGTTGATCACATCAGGGACCACCACCTTACAGACACTGATGGAAAAAAAACTGGAGGTCCTTCCTGTGTAGGAGGGGTTACATAGGGGAGGACTTCCTGTTTGACATGCCAGTGTCCATTCACCTATAAGTGGCGTATAACGCATATAGTCAGCATAACCAGTCATGGTTGCGCTGTGTCTCGTGATGTACAATAAAAGAAATACAGTTTAAAATCAGTATATTTATATCCTTTGCTACCGTGCATTTCTGTATCAGGTTAATAAATGTTAAACTCCAGATCAAACATCTGAGAAAAGGGCTGTTTGAATTTAAAACTCAGCTTAGAATTCAACTGCCCTGAGATCCTGTTAGCAGTGGTAGGCATACTGTACCCATTAACCGCTTCCCGACCGCCTCCTGCACATATACGTCGGCAGAATGGCACGGCTAGGCAAAAGCACATATATATTATGTGTCCCCTTTAATTGCCTAGCCGTGGGGTCGCGTGCGCCACCGGCGGCGCGCTCGCGACCCGGTTGGGAGCTCCGCGGCCGCGGGACCAGCGGACCCGATCGCCGATGGTGTCCCACGATCGGGTCACAGAGCTGAAGAACGGGGAGAGGTCTGTGTAAACAAACCTCTCCCCGCGCTTCCTACACTGCCTGTCACTGATCGGCTGTTCGCGGTCATCGGGAACGCCGATCAGTGACGTCAGCCACGCCCCCTACAGTAAAAAAAAAAAAAACACACACACACACACACACACACACACTAACTCCTCCCCGCCCCCTAGTGGTTAACTCGGGGCGGCTACTGTCATTTACATAGGAATCAGTGCATTTAAATGGCACTGATTTCTGTATAAATGACAATGGTCCCAAAAATGTCCGATTTGTCCGCCATAATGTCGCAGTCACAATACAATTAAAAAAAAAAAAAAAAAAAAAAAAAAAAAAAAAAAAAAAAAAAAAAAAAAAAAAAAAAAAATCGCTGATCGCCGCCATTACTAGTAAAAAATAAAATATAAAATTATTAATAAAAATGCTATAAAACTATCCTCTATTTTGTAAACTCTAACTTTTGCGCAAACCAATCAATTTTTACCAAAAATATGTAGAAGAATACGTATCGGCCTAAACTGAGGAAATATATATATATATATATATTACACACACACACACACACACACACTTTTTTTGGGGATATTTATTATAGCAAAAAGTAACAAATATTGCATTTCTTTTCTCTATTTTTGTTTATAGCGCAAAAAATAAAAAAACGCAGGGGCGATCAAATACCACCAAAAGAAAGCTCTATTTGTGAGAAAAAAAAAGAAGGACGCCAATTTTGTTTGGGAGCCACATCGCACGACCGCATAATTGTCAGTTAAAGTGACACAGTGCCAAATCGCAAAAAGGGGCCTGGTCCTTTGGCTGCAAATTGGTCTGGGGCTGAATTGGTTAATTTGAGCATCAACGGCAACACAGCCCCTAGCTAGTCCTGGCTAGCACACCTGATCTAAGGCAAAAGCCAATGCCTAATGGCAGTTAGAGTCTTGTACATGAAGAGGATATGGCAGGATACTATAGCTGCAGGACAGGTAGTTTGAGCTGAATCACATAATGCATATGACTAAACAACGCAAGCTAAAATGAATACAGAATGCAGCTTGTCACTGATGTTATTGCAGCTCTTTGTCTGTAATGCCTTCTCTGAGCAGGCTCCCTAGTTGCAGAAAGCCTTTACAAAAAGACAAGCATGTCAAAATTTAACATAAGCACACGACCAAATTTTTTGATCAGAAATTCATTGCGTTGTCTAAAAGAAAAAAATGATTGCTTTGCACCTTATCACTTTAAAGTAGATATTTGAATTTGCAAACAGGCATGGCTGTGTGTCTGAGGTACAAAATCGAGATGGCAAGTGCAGCAACATTTAGCAGATGAAGCCTTAATTAAAAGAAAATTCTTACCTACAGCAGAGAGCAGGCACATAATTAAGAGAATTAGCACACACCAAAAAACATCTGTGTTCATTTGTCTCTCAAGTTTACTACGTTTATAGCGAGGTCCGTTGTTGTTCAACAAAGCTTTGGTTTCATGACCTTTAAATTTACATATAAAAAAAAAAAGGAAAAAGAAGAAATTATTATCCATGAAGGTGAAATGCCCACCTAATTCATCTGTTATGTGCATCTAGGCCTAAAAATATAGCTTATGGGCTAAACATAGAAAATTAAGGTTAACCATCTGCCATAAAGAAAATATATATTGGCTACTTCTCTTTAAAGGAGAAGTGTAGGATAGCAAGAAAACAAAAAATACTTACGATGATGCAGCTGCCCCCCTGGCTGTAAGACCAAGAACTGAGCGATCACATGACTGCTGATCACTCAGTTCTCAGTCTTCACTGATCAGAGAGTGGCGACTATAAGCCACTGTCTCTGCTCAACCAGTGCTTACTGGAGCACTGGGCTGTGGAGTCTGTGGGAGCAGCTGGCTCAGGCTCCCAGTGGCACATTAAGAGGAATAGCCATCTGCCAGGCAAGCATCTGGATGGATAACGACATTGTCAGGATCCCTGCAGAGCTTGGAGCAGTTCTGTGATGTTTTAGCCCGCTGTCAGCTAAATTTGGGTCACAGGAGTGCAGAAATAAGTGTACTCTTGTGACCCAGAAGAGAAATATGGCAAAAAAAAAATAAAAAATATACAGTCAGTCAGTTATAAAGTAAGCAGTGTTTAATAGGATATTTTGCAAAAGCCTATGAATCTTGCTTGTAATGAGTGTGTCCCGTTTGTCTTGATTTTATTTAATTCTTTTCAAACCGGTGTCCCGAAAACTTTTTTTTTTTTTTTAAAACAAGGTGTCCCGAAAACTTTAAGTCCCAGAGACAATGATCACCAGAACAAGTGGAAACTAAGATCTACTCATAAAAATGGACAACAGACAGCAATAAAAAACCTTCTGGACATTCCAACGGCTTTCCACTCTATCCAAAACCAAAAAAACTTTCTATGCTTTAACCTGCATCTACATAGACGCTCCAACACAAGAGCTCATATTCAGATGGTCACAGAAAATAATTTGTGATTCTTGGGCTGCGTTTTTTTTTTTTTTCAAAAGTGGCATGCATTAGTATGAATCAGTACCTGCATAGACAACAATGCCAGAGACAACCTCTGTGTTCCTCAGAGTGCATCCACGTAACAGGAGATTCTCTTTGTGAAGACCAGATTTCTTTCCATTTTTATGAACCCTAGAATATAAAAAAGTAGGGCATGCCATAAAGACATCTTAGGAATCTTATCATAAAATATCGCACAAAATAGTAGCTCTAGTTTTTAAATCCTACATCTGGTACAAGTCTTGCAAGACATTGATTTTCAAAACCGAGAATGGTAGCATCAAGTGGAATGTCACTTTGCTTGGCGCTACTTGCACTTCACTTTTCAACTGCCCTGTATTCATGGAGCAGTGTACGCTCAGTCTATATTTCACAATATTTTACAAAATGAACACCGATATGTTTATAAAAAAAAAAAAAAAGGAAGGAAGGAAGGAAGGAAGGAAGGAAGGAAGGAAGAAAGAAAGAAAGAAAGAAAGGGAGGAAGGAGTGATAGAGCACAATGTGCCATGAATACAGGTGCATCATTCCCCACTCTTCAACAGCCTTTGCTCTGCACATCTAGGTGATTTTTAGCACTGCTTGTTGCGTTATATCACAATATATCCAGCCATGTAAAAGAGGCTGAAACTTCTCTAGCAGTGGTGAAATATCATTAGTATGTATGGAGAAAAGATAAACTGTGATAATGCAGGCATTACAGTGGTTTAGTAAATATACATGTAAACCTGCTGACACTAGCGGTCAGAGGCAGCAGTGTCTTAGATCTCACACTGCAGATATAAAACTATGATGCTATAAGCACACTCACATACCAGGAAGGGCACCTCTATTTTTCTGGGGGAATTTCAGACAAAGTAGTGTCAACAGTTTTAGATGTTCCTTATAACATAGCAAATCTTGTTTTTGGAGTTTAGGTCCACCAACTTCTTTATCTGAAAACGGTGTTACGCTTTATTTATTATTTTTTTTAATTATAGAGGTCCTTTTCTGGAATTCACAATTATCCTTTTAAATCTCCAGCACCAAATAAAAACTGATCGATGGGTTGACTCCTTAATATTTATACTGCAGTGTATATGCCAGCTGGAAATAAAGATATGAAATGCCTCAGATGATACCAATTAATTTGTTTTGTTGCTGACCACTTGATACTTTGTTTAGCAGAGGCATCCAGAGTGCAAACATCTTTACACCACCTAAAAAGCAATGTTTTTAGAAACATTTTGCCTTATGAAAGTTTTAATTAGAAGCATTCTAATGATGATTTTCATTTAACAAAGATGCTCTAGGATATAGGGATCCTTTCCCAGAGCACGCCCCCCATCTATTGGTCTGTGCCCAAAGGGTGTAGGAAAGGGGTGTAGAAAATATGTGCAGCTACAAAAGCAAACAATCAGAAGTCTCAGGAATTCACATTCCAGTGCAGTGTTCCAATGGATCAGGCACACTTCTTGGAAATAGCAATTTGTGATAAACTATTGCTCTTCTTTCTGAGGTGTGGAGATAAATAATTCTGGCCAGAGATGCCATTCACATGTGTGTGTTTTAGCCTCACTTTCCTACGTCTTAAATCTCAAGTTTAGGTTTTTTTTTTTTTTTAAATCAGCAAAAGGGACGGTACTTGCATTGAATGAAAAGTACACCTTGTGCTGGTGGCTACTTTGTTCCATGAACAGTTTATACCTCCGCCCCACCAATAACCCTGCAGCGGTGATCTTCCAGTGGGGGTTAAAATGAGACACTGGACCTGTGATGTCGTCAAATGCCCAGCCTTTAAACACCCCCCCCCAAATGTAAATGGGGGGTGAGAAGTGTACTATTGCTCCCTGATGTAAAAAAAAACTTTATGTATGGAGGAAAACCCTTCATCCATCCTCCTGTCATAAAGTGCTTTTCCTTGCAGGAAGTCATACATAGCACAGCTTCTATGAATGGACAGGAGACACCTTTAGTTATTGCAGCATTTACTTTAATGGGAACCTGTGCAATGCCTTGCCAAGCATTGTTCTGTGCTGTAATGTATGAGTGTTGGAGGTGTGCCAAAAGGGGGTGACACTTCAATGTGCCAACATACACATGGTGCATTGCCCTGCTTTGTATTAATGCAATGCATATATGTGAATCTGGCCTTTGCCAGAAAACTGCCTTAGCGCTTTGACCAAAGTTGAATAATGCCGTTGCTATAGGTTAGAGCTGCACAGTTAATCATCAACAAACGTTATCGCGATCTTGACTAAAAAGTGTTTCACAATTTTTTCTATGCAAATAATTCTCTCTGCTCTTCTGCTGCTGTCAAAAGAAAGGGAGAAAAACTGGGCAGTCTGCCAAGTATCAAAACATTCTTTATCAGTTGAACTTAAGTATAAACATTGTAACAATTTGTCAATGGAATAGACTGTGTAAGTGAAAAAAAATGTAACCACTTAAACACTAAGGCTCCTTTCACACTGAGGTGTTTTTCAGGCGCCACAACGCAAAAAAAAAGCGCCTGAAAAGAAACGGCCCCTTTCACTCCAGTGTACAAGCCGGAGGGCTTTCACAATGGAGCGGTGCGCTAGCAGGACGGTAAAAAAAGTCTGCTAGCAGCATCTTTGGAGCAGTGAAGTAAATACACCGCTCCTACCCATTGAAATCAATGGGGCAGCGCAGCTATACCGCCGGCAAAGGGCCGCTTTGCGGGCGGTTTTAACCCTTTTTCGTCCGCTAGCGGGGGTTACAACCGCCCGCTAGCGACCGAATAGTGCTGCTAAAATGACAGTAAAGCAGCGCTAAATATAGAGCTGCTTTACCGCCAACGCGTGAAAGGGGCCTTAACCTTTTTATAAATAAAAAACTAACCAGTAAAGTTGGCCCCTTTTTTTTTTTTTTTTTTATATAATGTGAAAGATTTTACGTCAGAGAATTCTGATCTTTTTATTCTAAGCAAAAAAATCGTGATTCTCATTTTGGCCAGAATCGTGCAGCTCTACTATAGGTGTAGGCTATTTACAAATCTCCAATAAAAAGACTCCCAGAGATCACATCCAGTCCTCTATTGATATACGACTTTGCTAGGAGACTCCTAGATCTCATAATTCACTTTCGATCACAGGAGTAAGGTCACAAATGCAGAGCTCAGAGCTGCTTTATTAGGGGAGCACGTGAGAGGGTTTGAATCAGAGAAAGAGCTCACTCCAGTGACAATGGAGGTGAACTGTAAGAGCTAGGACTCTTACCAACGTCCTAGGAAGGAAGGAATTATGCAAACTCAGGTTTTACAGTTTGGCTTCAGGGCCTACACCTTTAGCAAGGGCAATATTCAACTATGGTCAAAGCTGGACAGTTTGTCTTTATCTACAGCACCCCCTTTTATACATACAGTATCTCACAGGATGGAGACATGCTTGGTCAGTCCATCACCTTTACCCTCAGTTTCTTTAGCAAGGCAGTGGTAGTCTTGGAGGTGTGTTTGGGGTCGTTATGTTGGAATACTGCCCTGCGGCCCAGTCTCCGAAGGGAAGGGATCATGCTCTGCTTCAGCATGTCACAGTACAAGTTGGCATGCATGACTCCCTCTGCATGACTCCCTCTGGGGCTGCACTCATGCAGCCCCAGACTATGACACTCCCACCACCATGCTTGACTGTAGGCAAGACACTGAATACCTACTTTGAACCTGCAAATTATATTATATATACACACACACACACACACACACACACACACACACACACACACCTAAAAAGTACTGATGACCTTCAGTGACCGCAAAAGGACACACATTACTAAGCAATACAATGGGGTTAGTTCTACTCAATCAACACTGCATTCACAAAGAGCAACACACCACGGGTAACTGCAGGTGCAGGATTCAGTATGTTAGGGAAACTGCAGTAACTTTTTCATCCAGATGAAACCAGTTCTATAAAACTTTGTATGCATCAAACATAAAAAGCTGTGATGGAGGCCTAGATAAGGAGGTATTCAGAGTCTAAATTAGTCAGTAGATCTTGGAGACTGGGCATCTTTAGCCAAGATGTGTGCCTTCTGCAACTACCTTCAACAAATTTTCTATGGAAAAACAGTGTAGTGGGGAAGGCAAAATAATTACAGTGCAAACACTGTTGGTATCGAATGAGGTAAATCTGGAGTTCTTCGCAGTCTTGCAAAATTGTCTTTATATTCGAAGGCAGATGCAGTCAGGTGTACAACTGAGTAATGTTTATATGTAAAAGGTATATCAATACGATACTTACATGTAACCACGAAACCTGCTTAAATCGTTATTTGGCTTCTCACATTCAATAACACTTCTAAATTTCAAAGGCTCAAACTCTGATTCCTTTAAGAAAAAGCAAAAAGAAAAAAAGTCACTTCATGTGAAAACACGAGAGCACAATTGTCACGGCACAACTTTAGTTTGTTCAGTTAAGCCTCGTACACACGGTACGATTGTTGGCAGGGGATTGTCTGCTGTCCTAAAATCTTACCATTACTACGCTCCTTTTAAAAACTGTTATCAAATTTTCAGCAAACAAAAATGTTGGATGGCAGGTTAGTAAATTTTCGGCGCACAACGGTTTGACGTCAGACTTTTGTATGGTCAGTACACAAATCCATCACACAAAAGTTGAAAGTACAAACACGCATGCTCGGAATCGGTGCTCACTAAAAACATAAAATTAGCAGAAGGGGTCCAAAGGGTTGCACTCAAGAGCTGAAATTCCTCGTAGTACGTCACTATGTTCGCGTTTGTGGCATGGCAATTGTGTACGGTTAGTATGCAAGACAAGATCCTAGCATGTGCCCTTTTGACAAAAATCAGACGCTCGGTTGGCCAACAATCGTACCATGTTTACGAGGCTTTAATCTTTGACCAAAAAAAAAAAAAAAAAACACATAGAAGCGGATTGGTTTCTATACTGCACTCTCTAGTTTTAGTAACTTAACCCCCATGTGTCAGAGGAAAGGGAAAGCTGGATGCTAATCGCAGCCATTGTTTAGACTTGTGATTGGTTACAATCACATGGTACTAAGGCGATTTTTATTGGCACTGTACCTTTTGCCTGTGATCTGCAATGCACGGTTCAATAACCGAGTGATCACAGGCAAAAAACAAAAGCCACTCAGACATTATGCTTTTTACTGATGTAAAATGGGCGAGTACAAATTTACAATATGTGATGAATCTGAATAGCCAAGGTTTATGGAAGTTGTAATTTAAGACAGAACTGGACCCTTAACAGATGCCAGGCTGCCATGGAGAATGGAAAAGGGCAATCAGGAAGCCCTGTCCTTCATCTCCTTTACTCAGACAATTATGGAAGATTTGTTTGGTCAAAATCATCCAAAAAAGGAAAATATAAAAGTTGTTCCAAAGCTGCAGCGGAGTTCAAAATCGTTCATAGTAGTGTTAAGCCTCCTACGGTCGAATGAATGGCAAGGTTTAAAAAATGTATTACAATCACCGCCTGCAGAGCTGATCAATGCATCTTCTGATAGTGAAGAAGCCCCTGCTGTCATAACACAATAGCACAGTGGGAAGGATTCATCCATCCACCCGAATGAAGGGGGTAAAAAATAAAAAAGTACACAGAGCCGATCACAACAGTTCATGCGAAAATATCCGAAGGGACAAGCACCATTTTTTTTTTTATCTTATAACGGAATAAAATGATTTTCGTGTAGTATGGCATTTGTACAAAAAAAAATTGTGTGACCAAAACAATGCATGCTTAGAAAAGAAAGAATACATTACATCACTTCCGAAGTTCTATGCCGTCATACAATAATTTTCGTAACCTATTGGTTTTTGATATGAGACTAGAATGCAAAAAACGGACGATCATTCGTCCGATATTCTTATCGTGTGTACAAGGCATTCATATGGAGAATCTTCTTGTGTACCAAGTATTATCTTGAGCTGCCTGTGGCACTAATCATCTCTGTTAAATAGCAGCTGATAGTGTAAATTTGATTTTTTTTTAAACCAGGGTTCTTTTAGGTGTGCCTTGGCAAAATGCCTAGAAATTGCCCAAAAATCTTACAGGCCAGCGGGTTGCTCAATCCTACCCATTACATAAAGCTAAAAGGTTTTCATTGTACACCATTTCAACCTTTTAGCACCCTCACAATCAATGACATCATCAGGTTGATAAGGAAGTCATCAGGCACCTCAACATCCTTGTTTGTCCCTCATCTTCCCCTCTCCAACACTGGGGACACATTAGCTGAGTGAGGGAGAGAAACTGAGGTAGATGAGAAAAATTGAAATACTAATCAGTACCAGTGTGCAAATGTGTATTTGCTTTGGAAGAATAAATCACTGGGTGTCCCATGTATGTGGATGTTGCGGCATTATGTAAAACAAAGTTTAGTTTTTAGAATGGTGTGCCGTGAGATTGTGAAGAATTTTTAAGTGCATCTTGACAGAAAAAAGGTTGAGAAACCCTGGTGTAAGGCCTGGTTCACACCTATGCATTTAGTGCATTTTCAGTTTTGCAGAAGCACACTACAGTCCATTTAACATGGTTTCCTAAGGCTGTAGTTCACATCTGCATTTATGGAAAGGGCCAGGTTGTTTTTTTTTTTGGGGGGGGGGGGGGTTTATGGTTCTATAGACTTCAATGGTTTAAAGAGGTGCACTGAAAAACGCAAAATGCACTTGCAATATACAAACTGCAACCTGCACACGTGTGAATCAGGCCTAAATCATGGCCCTAATTGCAGCAATGCCGCTATCATGCTTTTATGGAGTTATTACCAGGCCCCACCATCTAAACAGTCACCAATAAAAGGTTCTGTCACATTATAAACAGAACGCTTGGCTGAAAAAACACTTGCACGATCACACCACATATTTTGTGTCGGTACCTCTACCAAACAGTAAGTAAACTGCACAAGGTGCCTGCAAGATCTGACTCCTGGGATTTATTGTACACAGACTTTCCCATGGCACCAAGTACAGCAAACTCTCTGTGCCAAGCTACAGTGTCACCATTTTCCAAGCAATTTGGTTTTTTTTTCACAATGTATTTTTAATCCGATTTTAATTCAAGCTCATTTATCATGACAAAGGATTAATAAAGAAGCCATTATTAAAGAACCAACATATTTTTGAGGATTTGTAAACATTCTGCTTACAGCACAAGGATTCAATTTTTTTTTTTTACTGCATTAGAAGTTCTGTTCTTGTGTAGACTAAAGCATTGGTTAATGGCAATCTAATGTACCAAAAAAAAAAAAAAACGAAGTTACTTACGGTAACGTTCTTTCCGGGAGTCTTTCAGGACAGCCACCTGAGAGACCTTGGCTCCTCCCCTCTGTAGGAAACACCTGCGCCAGCTTGCTATAAATTTCCTCCTCCCCTGCTGCTCCTCAGTTCTTTGAAGAGCACCTCCAGTTTGCTGGGGAGACACAAGAAACATATGATACACATATAATAATTTATATCACATTTCCTGTAAGGAAACCTCATACTTGATATACATTTGGGTGGGTACCCGGCTGTCCTGAAAGACTCCCGGAAAGAACGTTACCGTAAGTAACTTCGTTTTTCCCCTATCGTCTTTCAGGACAGCCACCTGAGAGGATAACCGAGCACTTACCCCTAGGGCGGGACCACAGCTTGTAAGACCTTACGTCCAAAGGTCTGATCTTTAGCTGACCATAAGTCCACTCTATAGTGTCTTACAAAAGTGGCAAAGCTGGACCATGTTGCCGCTTTACAAATCTGTTCCGGCGTCGCTCCAGCTCTCTCTGCCTGTGACGCTGCCATTGCCCTTGTGGAGTGTGCCCTGATTCCTTCTGGGATCTGCATACCCCCTATTTTGTAAGCCTGCTCTATGGCTTCCCTTAACCATCTGGCTATTGTACTTCTTGAAGCCTTGTGCCCTTGCCTGGCTCCAGTGTATAAAATAAATAAAGACTCCGTCTTTCTGATTGACTTTGTTGCCTCTAAATAATGCAGGATGCATCTCCTGACATCTAAACTATGAAATTTCACTTCCTTCTCCTGAGAAGGATTCGGACAGAATGATGGTAATACAATTTCTTGACCTCTGTGAAATTTTGAGGCCACTTTAGGTAGAAACCCCGGATCCATTTTGAAGACTATACGATCTGGAAAGATCTGGCAAAATGGGGGTCTGATAGATAGGGCTTCCATCTCACAGACCCTTTTTGCTGTAGTAATTGCTACCAAGAAGATTGCTTTAAGTGTCAGCATCTTCAGGCTGCAATCCTTTAATGGTTCAAAGGGATCTGCTGTCAGAGTTTGTAACACCAATGACAGGTCCCACTTGGGAAAGGCTGTGTTTTGTGGCGGCCTTTGTCTGCTCACGGATCTAAAGAGTCTGATTATCCAGGGGTTTGAGGCTAAACTCCTCTCCTGGTAAACTGACAGTGCTGACACTTGACTCTTTAACGTGCTGAGGCTTAGTCCTTTGTCTACACCACTCTGTAGAAACTCTAGGACTGCTACTGAGCTTTGTGTTTTAAAGTTGTTCTCTGTACACCAACGATTAAAACATTTCCATACCTTCTGGTAGATGTTACGTGTCTCAACCTTCCTGCTTTTCAGCAGTGTGTCTATCAGACGGTTTGAGAACCCTTTAGCTCTTAATAGCTGCTCCTCAGATACCAGGCGGCTAGTTTCCACTTCCCCACCTGTGGACAGTGCACTGGGCCCTGGGCTAGCAGATCCTCTTGGATTGGTAGAAACCAAGGAGGCTCTATGGCTAGTTCTTTGAGCATAGAGAACCACGGTCTCCTGGGCCAGTGAGGTGCTATAAGGATTAATGACGTGTCTTCTGTACGAAATTTCCTTATTACTGTGGGTAGTAGTACTGGTGGGGGAAAAGCATAACATCTGCTGAACGCCCACTTCTGCGCCAATGCGTCTACCCCGAGTGCTCCCTCCTCCCTTTTTAGGGAGAAGAAGGCTTGGACTTTCCTGCTTTCTCTGGAAGCAAATAAGTCCACCTGAGGTATTCCCCATTTTTTGGTAATCTGGTTGAATACCTCTTGTTTTAGCACCCATTCTCCTTCTCTTACTTTCTTCCTGCTGAGAAAGTCTGCCACTCTGTTTAAGTCTCCTTTTAGGTGTACTGCTGAAAAGGAGAGTATGTTTTTCTCTCCCCATCTCAGGATCTCTTCTGCTAGGGCCCACAGAACTCCGCTTCTGGTTCCCCCTTGCTTGCTTATGTAAGCTATTACTGACGAGTTGTCTGATCTGATCTGTACATGATGTCCTTTTAATTCCTTCTGGAAGAACTGGAGTGCGAACCATACCGCTTTCAGTTCTTTCCAGTTGGACGATCTTGTCCGTTCTTCCCTCCCCCAAGCACCTTGTGCTAACTGGGAGTCCAGGTGTGCTCCCCACCCTACACCGCTTGCGTCTGTGGTTAGGATTCGGGAGATAGGTAGGATCCATAGCCGTCCTATGTCTAAATTTTCTGTCTTTCTCCACCACCATAAGGACTTTTTTACCTTTGCTGGTATTGATACCTGCAAATCCAGAGACTCCTGCCTGTGATCCCATATCTTTAATAGGAACATTTGCAGTGGTCGGAAATGCAGGTTTGCCCACTGAACTGCTGGGATTGCAGATGTTAGCAACCCTAGTGTTGACATTATTTTTCTTATAGAATAGGGTATACTGGTCTGTATTGCCTTTATTTCTCTTTGAATCTTTGTTATCTTTTCCTCGGGTAGAAAAACTCTTTGCTGAACCGAGTCTATTACATAACCCAGGTATTTTAACTGTTGCGTGGGTTGTAGACTTGATTTTTCTACATTCACCAACCAACCTAGACTCTCTAGGAATACCCGAGTGTACTCGAGGTTTTCTAATAACCTTTCGGGTGTCCTTGCAAAAAGAAGAAGGTCGTCTAAATAGGCAATAATGGATATGCCTTTTAGTCGTAGTGGTGCCAAAGCTTCTGCCAGAACCTTGGTAAAGATTCTTGGCGAAGATGATAGGCCAAAGGGCAGAGCCTGAAACTGAAGATGTACAGTTTCTTTTCCTGTTTCTATTGCTAGCCTTAGAAACTTCTGGTGATTTGGGTGTATGGGTATGTGCAGGTATGCATCCTTTAAATCCAGCGACGCCATATAACAGTTTGGAGGCAACAGGGCCTTCACTGAATATATGGAGTCCATCCTGAACCTTTTGTAGGTTATGGATAGATTTAGTGGTTTGAGGTTGAGGATCGGCCTGACCTTTCCTGAGGGTTTCTGTACTCCAAATATATGGGAGTAGAAGCCCTGACCTCTTTCTGCCCCTGGTACCCTGATGATTACACCCTGTTTCTTGAGGTCCTCTATGGATCTCATTAACCCTCTGGCTTTTTTCCTTGTTGTTTGGCAGCTTGGTGATGTACAGTCTGCTTGGGGGGAATTTTGAGAATTCTAGGGAATACCCGTCTCTTATCGTCCTTAAGATGTATTGACTGGAGGATATTTTTTCCCATTGTGAGATGAAGGCCCCCAGTCTTCCTCCCACTGAGAGGACTTCAGTCCTTATTGCGGGTCTGCTCAGGAGGGCGAAATATTGCTCCTCCTTTGCTATTCCCTCGCTGACCCCAAGGTTTCTTTTGATTAGTTGCCTTGGGTACTGAAAACCGGGACTTGGTGTCCCTCTTTTGCCTCTTTCTATTTTGTGGAGGCTGGGCCCAGGGTGCTTTCCGTTTCAGCGGAAAAGCCTTCTTTTTGTCCGCTGTACGGTCTAACACTTTCTCTAAGCCTGGCCCAAATAACAGGTCTCCCGTAAACGGGATCCCGCATAACTTGGCTTTGGATGCAGCATCCCCTTGCCAAGTCTTTAGCCATAGGGCCCTTCTGGTAGAATTGGCTAGAGCCGAGGATCTGGCTGCCATGCGTACCAGCTCTGCTGATGCATCTGCTATGTATGCAATGCCTTTGAGAAGAGTGGGAAAGGAGGACAAAATCTGCTCCTTCGCAGTACCTTCCTCAATATGTGCCTGTATACGGTTCAGCCAAAACTCTACATTTCTGGCTACCACCGTGACCGCCATGGCTGGCTTTAGGCTTCCCACTGTGGAGTCCATGACCTCTTTAATAGGGTATCCATTCTTTTGTCCATTGCTTCAGAAAGGACCCCCATATCCTCAAAAGCTAGATCGGTGTGCCTGGAGACTTGTGAGAAGGCAGCGTCTAGTTTTGGGATTTTGTTCCATACTGATGACTCATCATCTGAAAATGGGAACCGCCTCTTTAAGGCTTTAGAGAAGAATGGTTTCCTTTCAGGTTCCTGCCATTCTTTCTTAATTGCCTCTACTAAGACGTCATGAACAGGAAAATTTTTCTTTTCTTGTTCTCCTAAACCCTCATACATCTGATCATGCAGGGATAAAGGTTTCTTCTCCGTCTGTATACCCAGCGTGGTATGAATGGCTCCCAACAGCTGGTCTACCTCTTCTAATGAGAGTTTGTATCTGGAGGGTTTTCTGGAATCCCCTTCCAGTGTTTCACCCTCAGATTCTTGGGAGCCGGACGCTGTGCTGTCAGGCTCGTCCTCTGCCTCCTCTCTAGGAGTAACTGAAGGACCGGCACTAGTGGAGGGTAGTGCCTGTGCTTTTCCTAGTACCGGTAGTACTGGTGGGGGGGCAGTTTGCAGTTGAGGGATCTGGAACCCTTCAAAAAGGGTTTTAAAGGCTACAAAGGTACTTGATAGCTCCTTGACAGATGCCGCTAAATCACTGCCCTGCTCTGTGGAATGTTCTTGCACCAACTTGTGAATACATTCCTTACATAATGCTTTCCCCCAGGAATCTTTTAGTGTGTTTTTACAAGAAGGGCACCTCCTTTTTGAGTTATAAGAGGGCTTGGATTTGTCAGGTTTCTGAAAAGACATAAAGAGAAACCCCACACATATTAATACTGACATAAGCTTCCTGCAGCATGCAGGTGCACAGCGTCTTTCATATGGGCTTACCACACTAGGGGCCCAATGAAAAATAACCCTCTGACACAGGAGGGACCTACCCACCCCCCCCCCTTGCTGAACCCTTGAGGGGGAGGGGGATGGGTGGTTGATATAGGCCAGGGGAGGTCCTCCCCAGGTTCCCCTTACCTTTACATGGCTGGAGCTGGTCTCTGTCGTAGCAGTCTGGTCTCTACCTTCTGCGTCCGACATGCTTGTGTCACCACCGGAGCTTTAGCTGACACTACAGCATGTGTAGCTCCTCTCCTAGCCCATGCCTGGCCTCCTTTTCATGATTCGCGGCCGGAACCGGAAACCGCGAACCCGGAAGTACACGCCCCTTTTGTCGGATGTGACGTCGCCCGTCACTGACAACGCCGGTCTCCTATACCCAGCGTGTTCCGCGCTGAGAGCGCCACACGCCGCTGGAGGTATGGAACGGCAGGACCTGTACCTGTGCTCCGCACTCGGAGCTGAGAAGGAAACCCCCCTGACCTCCGCTTGCACTCAGGGATGCAGGGGCGGCAGTCTCCCCAGGTTAGTTACCTGGTCTGTTTGTCCAGAAGGAGCCGCTGCTGCTTCGTTTGTGGACATGTATCTTTTGCCTGAGCCCATACCCCCTGGTAATCCTGACTCTTTCTGGCTGGTTCCAAAAAAGGTGTCTCCCCTCCTGGAGGAAACACAAATAACTGAGGAGCAGCAGGGGAGGAGGAAATTTATAGCAAGCTGGCGCAGGTGTTTCCTACAGAGGGGAGGAGCCAAGGTCTCTCAGGTGGCTGTCCTGAAAGACGATAGGGGAAAAACTGATCATAAAAGCTGAACACAAGCTTTTGCAGAGTGGCACACTAATATGATAGACAGGAGAAGTATACCAATTTATAAAACAAATGAGTACGGCCCATTTCTTTTCAATGGCACAGTCACACCTGCCTAGTTAATAGTTTGGAAATGAAAGGGACAAAATGTGTTAAAAGTACAACACCAAGAAATAAAATGACATTTAAGCGCACTGTACTGCAAGAATTCTGGGAATAAATGTATGTGAAGGTGGAAGTGGGGTAGTTGCTCAAAAGATTCATTTCCAAAAGGAACACTGCCTTATCCAGGTCCTACATGTTCTTTCATCCTCAGTCAACCCTCTGTACACTTCTAGAATATTGAACAAATATATGCATGGTTTAGATTTGAGAAATGTTTTTTTTTTTTTCTCCCCCCCCCCCTCTATAGAGCTTTTTTTGCCTCTGCGGCTTTTATCAGGACTGCTACAATATAGCGGACACATCGGACACTTTTGGGTGTTATAAAAAAATGCACTGATTACTGTGTAAATGTCACTGGCAGGGAAGGGGTTAACACTAGGGGGCAATCAAGGGGTCGCCTGACTGTGTTCTAACTGTGGGTGGAGGGGACACACACACCCTTTTCTGCCTCTGCAATCGTTAAAAAAAAAAAAAGCGACAATTTTGAAAAAAAAAAAAAATGCATTATTTTTAACTTTTTGCTATAATAAATATCCCCCCCCCAAAAAAAAAAAATATAATATATATATATATATATATATATATATATATATATATATATATATATATATATATATATATATATATATATATATATATATATATATATATATATATATATATATATATATATATATATATATATATATATATATATATATATATATATATATATAAATTATTATTTTTTTTTTTTTACCAAAAATAACACAATAAGCGATTGGTTTGCGCATTTTTATTAATTATTTTTTTTTAAATGGCGGCGATCAGCGATTTTTATCGTGACTGCGGCATTATGGCAGACACATGGGACATTTTTGGGACCATTGTCATTTATACAGCAATCAGTGCTATACAAATGCACTGATTCCTGTGTAAATGACACTGGCAGTGAAGGAGTTAACCACTAGGTGGCAGTGTAGGGTTAAGTGTGTCCTAGGGGCGTGGCTGTGTGCGACGCGTCACTGATCTCTGCTCCGATCACACGGAGAAGAGATCAGTGTCACTAGGCAGAATGGGGAGATGCTTGTTTACATTAGCATCTCCCCGTTCTTCCTCTCTGTGAGGCGATCATGGGTATCCCCGCAGCGATCGAGAGAGAATCCCTGCGTACTGAATGAAGGGGTTCAGGTAAGTAAAGCTGTTTTTTCACCTTAAATGCATAGGATGCATTAAGGTGAAAAAACACGAACCTTTACAACCCCCCTTTAAAGCATTTAAAAAAAAAAAAAAAAAAAAAAGGAGATCTTGTTCCTTTAAAGCATGAATAACAGCACAGTGCTTGTGCTGTGTAATTTGCCCCCCTGTATCACCTGAAATACCTGGTTTATCCTGCCAGTTTTTGCCCCCCCCCCCCCGTAGATTGACCATGGTTAATAATGCCTGCCGAGCCCCGACACCGTGGTCAGTCTCCGTCTGTGTCCTACTCCCTGCCTGTCAGCTAGTCTGTGTGTGAGCCGCCCCTCCATTCTCCTTGTAGCACCGCTGTGAGCAGTGCACACATTACTGCACACAATCAGTGCCAGCCCAACTGCATGCCTTTCTGTAAAATTATTCTTCTAAAATACCCTATTCCTTCTCCCCGATCAGTGGTCACGTAACAGCCATCGCTCTCTTACTCCAATGTATACACTAGGGAGGAAGGTCACGTGACCGCACAGCAGATGTCAGAGATCCCAGCCCCTCCCTTCCTAGTACATACAGCGGAGGGAGAGAGCGATGAGCAGTCATGTGACCGCTGATCAGGAGAAGGAATAAGGTATTTTAGAAGAAGAATTTTACAAAAAGGCATGCAGTATATACACTACATGTTATACTAGCAGTGGGGCTGGCAGTGCTTGTTTGCACTGCCTTAACAACCCCTTTAACCGCGTCAGCCCCAGAAGATTTTACCCCCTTCCTGACCAGAGCAATTTTTGTGATTCGGCACTGCGGCATTTTAAATGACAATTGCACGGCAGTGCGACATTACACCAAAACAAAATTGACATCCTTTCCCCCCCCCCCCCCCACACAAATAGAGCTCTCTTTTGGTGGTATTTGATCACCCCTGCAGTTTTATTTTTTTGCACTATAAACAAACAAAAAAAAAAAAAAAATGCAATATTTTTTTACTATAACAATTATCCCTAAAAATATATATATATATATATACTATTTTTTTCCTCAGTTTAGGCCAATATGTATTCTACATATTTTTGGAATAAAAATAAAAATCTCAATAAGTGTATATTGATTGGTTTGCGCAAAAAAGTTATAGCATCTACAAAATAGGGGATTTATGGCTTTATTATCAATTAAAAAAAAGAAAAAAAAATGTTTTATTATTATTTTATTAGTAATGGCAGCAATCTGATATTTATTGTGACTGACATTATGGCGGACGCATCGAACACTTGACACTATTTTGGGACCACTGTCATTTATACAGCGATCAACGCTATAAAAAAAAGCACTGATTACTGTGTAAATGACACTGGCAGGGAAGGGGTTAAACGCTAGGGGCAATCAAGATGTTAAGTGTCCTAGAGAGTGATTCTAACTGTGGGGGGGGGGGGGCTACCACTGACATGACAGCGATCACTGCTCCCGATGACAGGGAGAAGTAGATCCCTGTCATGTCACTAGGCAGAACAGGGAAATGCCTTGTTTACATAGGCATCTACCCGTTCTGCGGCTCCGTGACACAATCGCGAGCCACTCGACTGAGTTTGCGGGACCCGCGAGCACGCTCACACTGTACGCGGCGGGCGCACGTGCCCACTAGCCCCGCCAATTAAAGGGGGCGTAAAGGTACGCACATTTGCCCACAGCTGTCATTGTGCCGACGTATATTGGAGTGCAGCGGTCGGCAAGTGGTTAAAGGAGTTGTAAAGTCGTCCATTCTATGCATGAAGATATAAAAAAAAAAAAAAACAACACACAGCAAAAAACAGCAGCTGCCCCAGCACCAGCACCCCCCCCAATACTTACCTAAGCCCCATCTCTCTCCAGCGATGGCTACAGGTGTCTCGCCCATCTGAGACTCTCCCTCCTGATTGGCCGAAACACAGCAGCAGAGCCACTGGCTCTCGCTACTGTCAAAGTCAGACAGCCAAACAGGAGAGAGAGGGAGTGGGCCGGGCCGCAGCTCCGTGTCTGAATGGACACAAGGGAGGTGTGTTGACTCGGCTCAGGTGCCCCCAAAGCAAGCAGTTTGCTGTGGGGCATTCAAAAGGCGGTAAGGGCCAGGAGCACAGAAGGGGCACCCGAGAACAGGAGGACCCGGGCTGCTCTGTGCAAATCTATTGCAACAGAGCAGGTAAGTATAACATGTTTTTCATTAAAAATAACAAAAACGCACACACACACACACACACACACACACACACACACACACACACACACACTTTACAATCACTTTAATGTCTAAAAGACCAGGATACTCCTGCCAATCCAGTGGAGTTCTGGAGAAGCTTTTCTTTTCAAAATGTAACCACAAGACCGTAATAGAACCGTAACACACACGTTGTGCCTTTTAAGTGGTTCACCAGGGTTATTGTTGAAGCCATCAGCCATAACCCCAGTATCTTTTTCCTTGGCCATCTTTCTCCTAAAAGTGTTCCGAATGGCTCATTAATTGCTGCTGGAACATCTGAAGAAGGCGCGTGAGGGGGCATCTTCTCCCCCCTCTCGCAGCTCACCAGTGTTTCTCGGGCCTTTCTATCGCGGCGCCCGAGAAACGATCTGATGGTGCGGCTGGCTAGTCCCAGAGGCCAACAATGAGTAGATCCTCTTTGATCGCTTCTATGGCCTTGGAGGACCGGAGTGACATCACTTCTGGTCCAGGCTGAAAGTAAACCTCTTTTTTTGATCTTTTGCTTTATACAGAAAAATATAAACATTTCCTTCCTGTTTTTCATGATTTCCTGCATTTTTTTTGTTTCTTTTTTAATGCTGAATAACAGATCCCGCATCTACTCTGGAACACACATACCCAGAAAATAAAGTATAACTGTTTAAATCTTGAGTGGAAAAGATTACAACCTAAACTACTAGATCACTGTTGCACCAGTAAACCAGTATACAATTTTAACAAAAAGGAAAGAAATTGGATGCCAAATAGAAAAAGACATTTTTTTTATTTAACAGATTGCCTGAGGAGCAGAGCAAAAAATAAATAAAAAAAAATAAAAAAAAAAAAAACTTTCCTTGAGTTTGTTTTTTCCTCGGAATGCAAAACTCCCTTGAGTACGTTTTTTTTTTTCCCCCTTTTGCTCTGTAAAGTATCTAAACTTAAACAGATTAAAATAGAACATTGGAAAAAGCTTAGGAACAAATCACAGAATAAAAAAAAAAAAAAAAATCTGCAAGGGAGTGTCAAGAATTTCTGGTGTACGAATGGAAGCACATTTAATTTGGTTGCATCAGATTACTTGCTTCATCCTTGGCAGTGTTTAATAATGCTTAAAAAAAAATTTCTTGGGTTTCATCAACATTCTGAGAAGCAGCTGGAAACGTTACTGACGGGGAAGCAGGAACTAAGAATAGTGGGATTGCAGTACTGTCCAGATCTGACAGTAGTCAGTCAACTAGCAAATCTGTTCGCCGTATGCTTGATAGTCTAAAATCTGGCTGATTATATGAGCAAAACATTCCATACACAGCCCCGGGTGGGTGCGGTAGCAAAATCTTTGCAATACAGAACAAGCATTGATGCCTCGCTCACAATCTGGGTCCTGTGCAATAGTTGGGTAAAACTCAGATTGGCTGGAATGTAGCTAGGTGGGTCACAGCTAGAGCCAATGTTTTGACAACAGTAGAAAATATATTTTTCACCACTTATTCTTTCCAGACACTATAAAAAAACGAAGTGAACGGAGAAAGATGGTCATACAGTAATATTACATTGCTCTTAATTACTTCCCGCTACCAGCCATCTTTATTACAACTGCCTGCTGGAATAAACATCTCTGCTTCTGGGAAAATATAAGAAATGAGAAAAGGAAAAAAACAGGTAAATACTTTCAATGCTTCTACACATACACACTGTAAAAAGGGTATGCTGCTAGCTGTTGAAGCAATAACAGTAAACTCATTCCGTTTTAAAAATACAAAGATTTATATTTTTACACAGCAGAGATGACACCTTCCCCATCTAACTGGGAACCACGTGACAGAGCAGGTACTGTCCTTCCAGGCAGGAGAGACCAGCAGCTTCTGGGCATGAGAGCTGGATGTGAATTAGTACAGTGCCACCTGTATATCATCTAGCTGTAGGGTTTGTAACAAATGGGAGGCAAAGGGATTAAAAGTGTAAAGCTGGCTATACACTATGCAACATTTTCTCCATGGGTGGCCCCATCGCCACCCTCCCACCCAACATCCTGTAATTGAAACCTCAAAAGGAGCAGAGCGGAACATTTTCAGTCAAACAGTGGCTGCATCCAATCAGATGCAGCCACTATTCTGCCAGACGCTAAAAGGGAGCAGGAGCTTCAGCTATTCACTCTGTATAGCATGGATGCAGAAATCGGTCTGCTCTGCATGCTGAACAAAAAGAAATCGAATTGTGTGACTGGAGACTGGAGAGAGGGGCATACATGGCCTTTACCTTGTTACTTAGCAAGAGCCAAAACTACCTTACCCCACTAGCTTTCTAGATTTGTTCGAACTACAAGCACTAGTATGCCCTGTGAGGGTCTGTACGGAACACAAATCCTAGCATGTCACAATTACATCTCCATATAACTACAAGTCCCTGCATGTCTCAATAGCATCTCTCACAGCTCTGTAGAACTACAAGTTTCAGCATGTCCTACCATCAATCAAATCAATACTGCTTCTGGGAGTTTTTTTTTTTTTGCCTTTCTGAATTAAAGTGATTAGTAAAAGGTTTATTTATTTAATTAAAGAGAGGTTATACTTGCCTATACCTTACTTAGAGGCAGCAGTGGGAGCCATTGGTATGGATTGACCGATTTTCGGTGCGGCCGATATTCACTTTAGAAGTATCAATAAAAACACTGACCAATATTGCTTAAAGCAGAGTTCCACTGGTTTTTGAGTTTATTAAAAAAGTCTGCAGCTACAAAAAGTATAGCCGCTTACTTTTAATAAACAGACATTCACCTGTCCCACGGTCCAGTGATGCGGCCGCCCGAAGCCTCTGTTCTCTCCCCCTCCTCTTCGCGGCGCAGACATTGTGAGAGTGTGGGCGCGCAGCTGTGACAGTTTGTGGCTTCACAGCCGGGCGCGCACTGCGTGAGCCATGCTGCACTCAGTCAGTCAATGGCCAGGCAATGTTCTGGGAACATTACCAGGAGGGGCCGCCTAGGAGGCCAGAAGTCAGGAGGAAGTGGGACAAGGACAGGAAGTCCCACTCCAAACCAGGTACCCAGCCCCCCCCTCCCCAAAAATGACATGCCAATTGTGGAATGTCAGGGGGCAAGGAGTACTTAAAGCTGAAGTTCCACTTTTGGGGTATTACATGCAGCTGAATGCATCACACCGGTACAGTTCTTTAGAGCGGACGGTCGGCTTTATTGTAACAACCGGTGTGGCTCAGCAGCCGCTCGGCTGTTATGACAAGCAGCGCCCAGCTGGTCACCCAGGCTCTCCCATCCCACCGGGAGGCCCGAGAAACAAGCCGACACATCCCCAGGCTGGTTGAAGACCCGAACAAAGCCGATGCTTCGTTCGAGTCTCGCATATAGTAATCCGGAAGCAATGACATCACTTCCCAAATTACTGGCATCTTAAAAGGCGCCAGTTTTAAAAAAATAAAAGTACACCCTGTTCCAAATTATTATGCCAATGATATTTTTCTCATTTACCTAAATAATTGATGTAAACAACAGTCAGAATAATTCTCATGTTATCAACTATTAAGAGTACAATTCTAATTTTATTGAACAAACCTAAATTTAAAAAATAAATAAAAAATAAAAATAAAAAATAAAAAACTTACTGTGCGTAATTTGGAACAGTGCATTGTAAGTTTCAAAGCACTTTACAGGTTGTAAAGAACTTAAAATTGTCATTTGTTGTGTCTGCAGCCTATTTACTGAAATCAAAAGCTATTTCAATCAAACTTTGAACAACATTTTAACAGGTCACGTTACATTTTAACATAGGACCCCTTACTTGATAGCAGCTTCACAAGTCTCGCATCCATTGAACTTGTGAGTTTTTGGACAGTTTCTGCTTGAATTTGTTTGCAAGATGTCAGAATAGCCACCCAGAGCTGCTGTTTGGATGTAAACTGCCTCCCATCATCAGATCTTTTGATTAAGGAGGCTCCAAAGGCTCTCAATAGGATGAAGGTCAGGGGAGGATGGAGGCCACACCATAACTTTCTCTCCTTTTATCCCCATAGCAGCCATTGATGCAGAGGTATTCTTTGCAGCATGCGATGGTGCATTGTCATGCATGAAGATGATTTTATTACAGAAAGGATAGTTCTTCCTTCTGTACCAGGGAAGGAAGTGGTCAGTCAGGAACTCCACATACTTTGCAGAGGTCATCTTTACACCTTCTGGGACCATAAAGGGGCCGACCAGCTCTCTTCCCATGATTCCGGCCTAAAACAAGACTCCACCACCGCCTTGCTGATGTCGCAGGCTTGTTGGAACAGGGTGGCCATCCACCAACCATACACTACTCCATCCAGGGTTGCACGGCACTC
This sequence comes from Lithobates sylvaticus, assembly GCA_028564925.1. Lineage (NCBI taxonomy): Eukaryota > Metazoa > Chordata > Amphibia > Anura > Ranidae > Lithobates > Lithobates sylvaticus. Next base: position 400,977,370 of record CM053027.1, read on the forward strand.
AGTGAACAGGACTGTTTGAAAATTAGTCTTCATGTATTTTTCTGCCCAATGCAGCCGTTTCGGCTTGTGAGCATTGGTTAATGGTGACCGAATGGAAGGTTTATGCACAGTTGCAAGATGCTGGAGGACTCTACACCTTGATGTCTGTGGGACTCCAGAGGTACCAGCAGCTTCAAATGTGTTTGCTGCTATGTAATGGTGTTTTAGCAGCTGCTCTCTTGATCCGATGCATGGATCTGGCAGAAATCTTCCTCAATGTGCCTTTATCTGCACGAAACCCGTCTGTGCTCTGAATCAGCCACAAATCTCTCAATAGTGCAATGATCACGCTTACGTTTTCGTGAAATAGCTAATGTTTTCATACCTCGTCCAAGGCATTGAACTATTTGACTCTTCAGCAGCAGAGAGATCCTTTTCCTTCCCCATATTGCTTGAAAATGGAGCTCTGCTTAGTTTTTCCTTTAATTGGGCTCATCTAGCAATCTAATTATCACAGGTGTCGAGATTTTTTTCAGTGATCAAAAGGGCCCCTGAGACACAATGCCATCCATGAGTTAAACTGAAAATCAAAATATTTAATCTTTGTGACACTGAAATAGAATTTGCATAATAATTTGGAGCAGGGTATATTCAAAAACGCTGATCTTGCGGTTTTGAATGCTTTGAAGTGCAGAGCAGGGGTTTGGGGTCTTTTAGACCCCGATTTCTCCATAAAGAGTACCTCTCACAAGGAATGTAATAACAGTGATCAAAATAAAATGTAAAATGACAGTGTAAATTCGTTTTTTTTTTTTAATGTACAAAATATCAGCAAAAAATATCAGGAGAGGTGGCCAAAATATCAGTATCGTATCAGCACCAAAAAAAAAAAAAAAAAACTAATCTGTCGATCCCTAGCCATTGGCTGTCAATCAAGTCCATTGATGGGAGATCCACTGAGATCTCCCATCAGTGCCATAAAACAAGAAGCTTAATTGATATTGGTGTAGTATAAGAAAATGTAAATAGGTACAAGTAATAAACCGTAGTTCACCAATTATTCCTGTCAAAGGATAGATTTCGAGCGAGTCTGGACCTCAAGGCACTCACCGCTTTTGTGAAGGTCCAAAAATTCAAAATGGAGTTCATGTTTTCTGTTTAAACGCAACTTCATTAAGGGGATTTTCTGGCATACATTGACATCAAGGATGCCTACCCCATCAACATTTTCTCCATGGGGGACACACGCTTTCAATTTGTAGCCTTGCTGTTTGGCCTTGCGTTGGCCCCAATGTAACACCAATTCTTTCTGCAGTCAGAGGGTCCACACAAAGGTTGGTCAGCATCCTCTGCCACTATAGAGTTGGATTAGGCAGACTATTAACAGGCTTATGTCATGGCCTCCCTTTTACCATCACTGTCCATTCCACTAGAGTAGTCAGCGCATCTTAGGCTCTGTCATTAGTCACCTGTTTCAGGTCTGCAAAACGGACACCTCATCGTCAGTCCCCACTTTCAAAATTTTAAAGTTGAGCTTGTTGCATCCTCGGATGCTTGTTTTGGTTGCAAAGCCCTACAGGCGGTGATGTAGTTGCTCATGTCTGAGGGAAGTTTTGTTTTTTCACTTACCACTTAAACACTGCTTGGGATGTCACAACAATCAAATCTTAAATATCTACTGTATGTCCTTCCATGAATGGAAAAAAAGTAAAATCTAAAAAATTTTCTTCAAATGTAAATACCTAATTGAGAGATTTCCCTCACTTTATATTTTTGTGACACCATGATTAGATAGGAGGGAAATATTGAGCATCAGTACAGGAAGGCACAAACTTGACATTTTTACATAACATTTTTCCCCACTTTCTTTCTAATTGGGATATCACTACCTGTCCCTCTGACCCCATTTTCCAGGAGCAGAAGGCCAGGAGAGACTAACAAAGACTATACTAAAAAGGTGTTAGCTTCTACTCAAAAGAATGCTTTGCCTGAAAACTGACCAAGAGAAATTAAAATGGAGAAAAATGTATGTATACTATAGTAACCGGTATACTTAATCCTTCATAACACAAACAGGTTTGTTTTAATTTTACAAATACCCCAATTTTGTCCATTCTATATTTCAAATATTTAATAGGAAAATTAGGATTTTTTTGTACTCCCTATAAAAATCTCTCTGCATTCATTGAAGGGTAGAGAAAATCTGACTGGCCATTAGGGTATAGTGCCAAGCATAAAAAAAAAAAAAAAAACACCAAAGCACAGCCCAGGGGCATCCCCTGTTGGTGGCAAAGCTGTACATAAAATGACATGACAAAAAAATTTAAATTAAAAAAAAAATTATATAAGGTTTTGAGGTTTAAGAAAACTGTAGAAACACCTTTCTATGAACAGGTGTACATCACATATGACGTATGTATGCATGTATGCATGCATGTATATATTTTTTTATATAAGAAAGGGACAGTCAATATATGCAGCACTTTACACATATTTTACATTCCCATCAGTCCCTACCCTCAAGAAGCTTACAGTCCAAGGTCCCCACCTCGCATTCATACACATACTAGGGCCTTTAGGCAAGGTCCACGCCTATGTGTTTACAGTCCATTTAACATAGTTTCCTATGGGACAAGTTCACATGTTTTAGCCACTGCGTTTTTGGAAAGGGTCAGGGACTTTTCCCCCACAGCATATTGCTTTTAACCACTTCAGCACCGGACCAATTGGCAGCCAAAGGACCAGGCCCCTTTTTGCGATTCGGCACTGCGTCGCTTTAACTGACAATTGCGCGGTCCTGCGCTATAAACAAAAATAGAGCGACAATTTTGAAAAAAAATGCAATATTTTTTACTTTTTGCTATAATAAATATCCCCAAAAAAATATAGTAAAATTTTTTTCTTCCTCAGTTTCGGCCGATACGTATTCTTCTACATATAATGGCGGCGATCAGCGATTTTTATTGTGACTGCGACATTATGGCGGACACATCGGACATTTTTGACACATTTTTGGGACCATTGTCATTTATACAGAACTCCTTCACTGCCATGACAGTGGCAGTGAAGGAGTTAACCACTAGGGGGCGGGGAGGAGTCAGTGTGACGTGTTTTGTTTTTTTACAGTAGGGGGCGTGGCTGACGTCTGACGTCACTGATCGGCTGTTCCCGATGACAGGGAACAGCAGATCAGTGACAGGCAGTGTAGGAAGCGCGGGGAGAGGTTTGTTTACACAAACCTCTCCCCGTTCTTCAGCTCTGTGACGCGATCGCTGGACACCAGTGGCGATCGGGTCCGCTGGTCCCACGGGGGTGGTCACGGAGCTCCCGACCAGGTCGCGCCCGCGACCCCACGGCTAGGCAATTAAAGGGGACGTACCCGTACGTGCTTTTGCCTAGCCGTACCATTCTGCTGACGTATATGTGCAGGAGGCGGTCGGGAAGCGGTTAATAGACTTGCAACAAAAATGGACGGTGACAAGGAGGACGACCCCGCTGAAAGCTGATGACTCAGTCGTTAGGGTGTGGTGGCGCCTGCTCCCTTAACTGCTTCCCGACCGCCCACTGCATATATACGTCAGCAGAATGGCACGGGCAGGCAAAAGCACGTACCTGTACGTGGCCCTTTAAATACCTGCCCATGGGTCACGCGCGCCGCCAGCGGCGCACTCGCGACCCGGTCGGGCGCTCCGTGACCCCAGCCGCGGGACCAGCGGACCCGATCGCCGCTGTTGTCCCGCGATCGGGTCACGGAGCTGAAGAACGGGGAGAGGTATGTGTAAACAAACCTCTCCCCGCGCTTCCTACACTGCCTGTCACTGATCTGCTGTTCCCTGTCATCGGGAAAGCCGATCAATGACGTCAGACGTCAGCCCCGCCCCCTAATGTAAAAAAACACACGTCACAGCCCATAACCCCTCCCCTCCCCCTAGTGGTTAACTCTTTCACTACAACTGTCATTTATACAGGAATCAATGCATTTAAATAGCATTGATTGCTGTATAAATGACAATGGTCCCAAAAATGTGTCAAAAATGTCCGATGTGTCGCCATAATGTCGCAGACACAATAAAAATCGCTGATCGCCGCCATTACTAGTAAAAAAAAAAAATAATAAAAATGCTATAAAACTATCCCCTATTTTGTAAACGCTATAACTTTTGCGCAAACCGATCAATAATCGCTAATTGTGATTTTTTTTTACCAAAAATATGTAGAAGAATACGTATCGGCCTAAAAACGGAAATGTTTTTTTTATATATTTTTTGGGGATATTTATTATAGCAAAAAGTAAAAAAATATTGCATTTTTTTCAAAATTGTCGCTCTATTTTTATTTATAGCGCAAAAAATAAAAACCGCAGGGGAGATCAAATACCACCAAAAGAAAGCTCTATTTTGTGGGAAAAAAAGGACGCCAATTTTGTTTGGAAGCCACGTCGCACGACCAGTGTTGGTCATCTTACTTTAAAAAAGTAATTAGTTAAGTTACAAAATTACTTCTCCCAAAAATTAATTGTGTTAGTAACTCAGTTAGGCTGCTTTCACACTGGGGCGGTGCGGGGCGGCGACGGTAAAGCAGCGCTATATTTAGCGCTGCTTTACCATCGTTTTACCCGCGGTATGCGGCCGCTAGCGGGGTGGTTTTAACCCCCGCTAGCGGCCGCAAAAGGGTTAAAAACCTCCGCAAAGCGCTGCTGCAGCGGCGGTTTGCGGGCGGTATCCCCGCAGTTTCCCATTGATTTCAATGGGAAGGAGCGGTATAGGAGCGGTAAAATACACCGCTCCTTCACCGCTCCAAAGATGCTGCTAGCAGGACTTTTTTTGCGGTCCTGCTAGCGCACCGCTCCAGTGTGAAAGCCCGCCGGCTTTCACACTGGAGTGAATGGGGCCGGTTTTTTCAGGCGGTGTACAGGCGCCATTTTTAGCGCTATACCGCCTGAAAACCGCCCCAGTGTGAAAGCAGCCTTACTACATTGGAAAAGTAATTAGTTACGCAGCAAAGTAACTGACTTTTTTAAAAAATATTCTATACGGGTAACTAAGGGGCGGGTCTAGTATTACTGTAACCAAGGGGTGCATTTATTATTATTGTTATATATCGTGTAACCAAGGGGCTGCTCTATTACTCTAACCAAGGGGCAGATCTGTTATAGCGTGTAAGCAAGTGGCGGGTCTATTATTATATCGTGTAAGGGGCGGGTCAATTTTTATTATATCGTGTAAGGGGCGGATGGCTACAGAAGAGGGCGAATGTTAAATTAATGGGCAGAGCTCGATATATAACAATAATAAATGCGCCCCTTGGTTACAGTAATACTAGACCCGCCCCTTACTTACACGATAGATGCCCCTTGCAGAGTAGCACGAGCATCAGGAGCGTCGTACAATTACATGTTAACTGCGCCTGCGCGGTGTAGAGTTCACTCAGAGCTGTTTAGGTTCGGCAATTTTCGGAACCTCCGTAGTCCTTCATACTGCGCAAGCGCTGCGCCTACGCAGTACAGGGGGTCCTTATCCGGCGGGGGAACTTTTTCGTCAGGACACCGGAATTACACTACTGCCATCTAGTGGCGATAGATGTAATTGGGGTAACTAAGCCAAAGTAATGGGAACTGAGTTACCATGAGGGGAAAAGTAATCAGTTAGATTACTCGTTACCCTCTAAAGTAACTGCGTTAGGTAACTCAGTTTATTTTAACTCAGTTACTTACATCACTGCGCACGACCGCGCAATTGTCAGTTAAATTGACGCAGTGCCGAATCGCAAAAAGGGGCCTGGTCCTTTGGCTGCCAATTGGTCCGGGGCTGAAGTGGTTAAAGGAGGAGTTTGCATAAAAAAAATTTTTTATAAATAAAAAAAATAAAAAAAAAAGTCAGCAGCTACAAATACCGCAGCTGCTGACTTTTAATGGTCGTGCAGTCATCTGGGACCTGTCGTGTCCCAGATGACTAACAGGAGGGAGGGGGCAGAGCTGAGCCCTTCCTGCGCCGAGGGGAATTGATGTCACCAGCCCAGACACTGAAGGAGGCAGACTACGAGGGACCCCCTAGCAACAGGCATTTTTAGAGGAGAGTTAAAAAAAAAATTATATATATATATATATATATATATATATATATATATATATATATATATATATATATATATATATATAATATATATATATATATATATATATATATATATATATATATATATATATATATATATATATATATATATATATATATATATATTAGGGGTGCAACGGATCAAAAAACTCACGGATCGGATCGATCCTCGGATCAGGAGTCACGGATCGGATCATTTTCGGATCAGCAAATAATAATTGAATTTGCGATCCGTTGCACCCCTAGTGGGCACAGTCAGATGGCATTTCATTTTTTTTTTTTTAAACTTACGGCGCTGCAGCCGTTCATCTCCTCCTCCTCACATGCTGTCTCTGTGTGAGGAGGGGCAGCGGCGCTGAGAGATGATCTCATATGTTTACATATGAGATCATCTCTCATTGGCCAGGGCGATCACGCTGTAAACGGCCGCTGTGATTGGCCGTTTACAGCGATCTGTGATTGGCCGCATCCGAGGGACACGGTCAACACAGAATTTCCCTGCTGCGCACTCGTGAGCGCGCACAGGGAACGAGGAAAGGGGAGGCCGTCATACGACGTCCTCCCGGGATTTCACATCCGCGCGGTGGCCGTCATTCGGCTACGGCCGGATGTGAAGTGGTTAAACAATGTCCCCCCCCCCCCCCCCCCAATAAAATGCAGCTTATTACAAGCATAAAAAACAGAGTCAGCAATGCATATCAGATATCCCTGATGATTTGTGCCAAGCTCACCACCGATCAAAGTTCCTCCAAACAGACCGCTGTGATGAGTCCCGGGATGACGCTAATCGTGTCGTGCTGATGGGTTGTGACATGATTAGCGTCATCCCGGGACTCATCACAGCGGTCTGTTTGGAGGAACTTTGATCTGTTATGAGCTTGGCACAAATCATCAGTAATAAATAATGTGCTGCTGACTATTTTTTTTAATGGGCTGCATTTTATTGGGGGGGGGGGGATTGTTTAGTAGTGGGGAAGTGGTGTGGTACCTGCTTTTAGAAGTTGCAGAATTGGCCAGGCAAGGAATCCAGCGTGACTGCTCCGGAATCCAGTCACATGGGCTCCTGTGGCATGTGGAATGAATGAACTTGCGGCTGGGGTGACGTCAGCGCGCAGCTCGTCGCCGCCGGGTGTACCAAGATGGCCGCCCGCTCCATAGCTAGGCCGAAGCCGCGGCCTTTCCTAAAGGCCGCGGACCGCTCCGCGGATCGCGAGGGGTGCCGATCCGGACAGGCCGATCCGTACGGATCACGGATCGGTCACGATCCGTTGCACCCCTAATATATTATATATATATATATATATATATCCAAAAATTATTATTTTTTTTTAGGAATTTTAATGATTTTTTTTCTGTGCAACACCACTATTCAGTTTTTATTTCCTCAAAAAAAAAAAAAAAAAAAAAAAAAAAAACGCACAATGCATGAAATTTTTTTTTTTTTTAAAAGTGTTCAAAAATGCACCACAAAACCATATAGATGTGAACCTAGCCTTAGGACAGGAGACAATGGACCTACTAGCATGTCCTTTGAGTGTGGGAGGAAACCGAAGTACCCACAGGAAACCCACGCAGGCACAAAAAGAAGACAAACTCCAAGCAGTAAGTGCTGTGGTTGGGATTCTAACAGATGACCCTAGTGCTGCTAGGCATAAGTGCCAACCACTGTAAAAAGCATAGCTGAAATTAAGATTTTTTTTTTTTTACAGTGCACAGTAACAGCAATTCAGAGTCATTAGAAGTAACTATTTAGGACAAAAAAATTAAAAAAAATTTTAAAAAAAAGCGAAAAAGAAGAAGAATGGCACTTGTGCCCCCAACCCCCTTGGCCTTTTCCTACAGTCATCGTATGTAGGACACCAAAACTTGCTCCCAGCACTGCCCTTCTCTCCCAGTCTGAGCACTGCAGTATAGGGGGATTGCATAAGGTGAATACCAAGTTGAATCCAGGTACTTTGGTGACACTAGAGCAGATCTCAAGGGCCGGTTCAAATCTTTGCAATACATTTTTGGTGCATTGTATTTTAGGCACGCTACCATGGAACTCTACAGATTGCATGTTCTGATGAAAGCACATTAAAGATGCAGTTTTTTTTTTCTCTTGCATCGCACCTAAAAACACAGGTGTTTTATTAGATCAGGGCTCCCTCCTCCTGTAGAAATAGCTTTATATTATTATAAGGGAAAAAGTATATCCATAATGAAACAACATGGAATATTTACCTAACCATTGTCTTCAGCATTGCTGCTCAGATGGGTTAATTAGTAAATTACAATAAAATTGGTGCTTTTTGCCTGGAGCTAACCAGTTTACCTTTTAAATTGGCCTATACCAGGGGTGTCCAAACTTTTTTCAAAGAGGGCCAGATTTGATGAAGTGAACACGCGTGAGGGCCGACCATTTTGCCTGACATTCTTTGAACCATTAAAATTCGGTCAATTTCTTTTCTTGTTAAAAATTTTTTTACAATTCGGTCCAAGTGTGTTCGTTCGAGCACTATTACACTGCCCAACAATAATTCTCTTGCCTTTGTGGCTGTGTGCGAGTAAAGAGATGAGCTTGGGCGTGTTATTTGGATATACCGTATTTATTGGCGTATAACATGCACCTTCACTTTAAAAGGGAAGTTTCAGGGGAAAAAAAAAAAAAACACTTACATTTTAAATAAAGAACTGTGAAGCAAAATAAGAATCAATGCCCATCTGCAGCCTCACCATTGCCATGAATGCAGCCCCATCATTGCCATGAATTCAGCACCCCCATCCTATGATAGACAGAACAGTCGTCCAATGGCAGCGCAGGAGACGGGACTTCCTATTAGAGGCTGCCGTGTAAAACAGGAAATTCTCCTGTATGTACGGCACTCATCCCGCCTCCTCCCTGTCCCCTCCAAGGCAACCAGCATATACATCTTTTGTGGCCCGGGCGCTGGAAGATATACATGTCCAAAATTACCAGGCGGGCCATTCAAAACCAGAACGTGGGCAGCGACATAAATCACGCCCCTCCATTCTGCAGCCAGTTGTCACATATAGATTTATGTTTATTGCTCTTTTGCGGCTGAACAATATATTTTGGAGGCTACATATGGCCTCAGAAGTGTATTGGATCACTCTCCATTGATTGTGCAACTGGAGGCTCGACCTCCTTAAACTGTGGCTAGGGCTCCATGGAAGATTAATAACTTTTGGCTACATCTCCCCTTCCAATGAGCAGACTGAATCCCACATTATAGACTTCTGGCACATTTATACTGATGGTGAGTGCAGACAACACCTGGGAGGCCTTTCAGACTGTCCTTAGAGGAATCTTTAATCAAAGATTCAGGCTTTTAAGCAAAACACGAATGCCCAGAGGGAGGGAATGGAAGGCAGAGGATTTAGAGGCAAAACTCATTGCCAACCCAACAGATGCCAATAGGGAGGCATGGCTGTTAGCTCAGGAGGCTCTCTACCGAACCACTGCTTTGGTGACGGAGCGAAGAGGTTTTTTAATAGGATGGCCTTTTACGAGGAGGGTGAGCACACTGGTCGCCTCTTAGCAAAAATAGCTCATTCCCAGCAAGTATCCCCCCCCCCCCCCCCCCCCCATTGGGACGTTACACATGCATACTGGTCGTGTGACTAACTCCCCAGACCAGATCATATCAGAACTTGTAGACCATTACTCCTCCTTATAATGTATCCAAACAAATGTATTTGTTGGAATCGCTGACCGATTACCTTGATACTGTCCAATTGCCTAGTATGTCTGACTACAGAAGGCAACTGGATGCCCCCTTGACTTTGAAAGAATTGCAGTTTGGCCACCAGTTTGTTCCCAAATTCTAAGGCTCCTGGAGACAACGTGATACCCACTGAGGTATACAAGCAATACGCAGAGTCCATACTTCCTAAATTATTGAGGGTGTTTAAAGAGGAAGTAAACCCTAATGGGTTTTACTTCCTCTTTGTTTCCCTGCAAAGGTAAAGCATAATGGGCTACTATGCATCGCATAGTAGCCCATTATGTGTCATTTACCTGACACAGGAGCCTGCAATGTCACCGCTGTCCCCTGGTGCACAGAGCCTCCATCTTCTTTGAGGGTATCGCGGCTCCGGCGCGGTTACTGGCCCAAGCCGCAATGACGTCACTCCCGCGCATGCACACAGGAGCCGCCACTAGCGGCATATCGTCGTTAGCAGTGCCGTGCGCCCCACTGTCTCCGGTGCATGCGCCATAGACAGCAGTGCCTGTCTTTTTGCAAACATCTCCTAAACCGTGTAGGTTTAGGAGCCATTTCTTGGACCTACAGGTAAGCCTTAATCTGGGCTTACCTGTAGGTCAAAGTGGTTTGTAAGGGTTTACAACCACTTTAATGAGGTGAGGGAAAGTTGTAACCTTCTACTGTCTGTCTATGACTAGGGCTAATATTGTATTTATACTGAAGCCAAATAAAGACCCCCTTGACCCAGGCTCACAGACCCATGACCCTTCTTACAAAATTATGCAAAAGGTTTTAGCTCTACGTTATAAGAAGGCAATCTCCACTATTATTCACTCGAACCAGTCCGGTTTTATGCCCAAAAAGTCGACTGCTATTAATATGCGTAGACTCTTACTGAATATTCAATCCTCAGTGGATAACAAAGGGGATTGAGTGTTACTGTCCCTTGAGGCCCACAAGGCTTTTAACAGCATTGAATGGGCATATCTCTGGGCAGTCATGCAGAGATTTGGTAGTCGGTTCATTTCATGGGTACAGCTCTTATATTTAGGCACCTGTATCGGACATCCGGGGGGGGGGGGGGATCTCACCAACCTTTAGTTTACATAGAGGCACGAGGCAGGGTTGCAGCCCCTCCATCTCCCCTTTTGTTTGCCGTGGCAATTAAACCCCTGGCTGCTCTAAACCGCTCCAATACCTTAATACAGGGTTTTCACTATGGAGGGCTTTAGAAAAAAATAACAATGTACACTGATGAAACCGTGTTGTTCCTGGGTGATGCATCCAATTCCTTAAATAAGGCTATGAGGGTCGAACAGCAATTTGGAGAGTATTCAGGACTGATCGTTAACTGGACCAAGTCCTCACTGCTGTTAATGGATCAGACACCTACCCCCTACCCCCCTTTGACCATACAGGATATGCCAGTTTTCGCATCCTTTCCCTATTTAGGTATACAGGTCACTCCATGCCCATTAGACTGTGTCAGACTTAACCTGACGCCTTTAGGGTTAAGGTATGGGCTAGGCTGAAATTGTCCCCTGTGGAAAGGGTAAATCTAAAAATTATTTCGATACTGCAATTGCTATATGTGCTACACAATAACCCTATGGTCATTACGCTGAAAGTTTAGCATTATTAACTAAATTTTCAGATCCCTGATTTGGCACTCTAAGCCAGCTAGAATAAAACTGGAGCAATTGCAGAGTCAGAAAGAGGCTGGCGGCTTGGTGTTGCCCAATCCTTGGCTATACTACTTAGCCTCCCAACTGCAACACATCGCGTGGGTTATGCGACCACGGCAGGATTTGGAACTAAATTTACTAGACTCCTCTGCCCAGCTACTTCGTTTCACGACTGGTAGGGGGGTGGCGGATGGCTTGATAGCCTTATATTTTAACAAATCTAACAAACTCTACCCTACGTATGCCCTTATGCAGAAGATTTGAACGTCAGGATGCTGCAAGGTGTCAACAGGTTTACCAAATATAGTCCCATATGGGATAATTATTATCAGGAAATAGCGAAACTGCCCTATGGCATAAAGTGGAAACAGTTTGGTATCTCCCATATTTTCAGAGACGGAAAAATTGAGGCCCTTTTCTGAGCTCCGCGAGAACTTTAGGCTCCCACATCTATGCACTTTTATTACTTGCAAATCCAACATGCAGATCAATAGTCTTTAGATTCTACTTCTGTTTTCAATTACTTGTTTGAGGTTACCACATACAAAGGATTTAGATCTTGCTGTTATGCAATGCTGCTTAATCTCTTCCTACAGGGCTCTCCTCTTAAGGTAGTGTCCCAGTTCGAAGAAGATGTTGGGGCATTTGAGGTCATTAATACTCTTAATATAGTCTTTTAGGCCCAGATTCCACTGGACCCTAAACATTGCTTACTAGGGATACTAGACAGCCTCCCAATAGAGGATATCCCTAGACAAGCTATTCCTAGAGCTCTTTCAGGCCTGTAAAATGACTGAGACACTGGAAATCCACAGAACCTCCCACATTGCAAGAATGGATTACACAAATGGGTGAAACCCTCCACCTAGAGAAGCTTATTTATTAACACAGGGGTAAATGGGCCAATTTTGACAAATTATGGGCCCCCTGGTTAGATGTCCCAGGTTTAGCTCCAGTAGATTTGTTTTATGACTGTATATTCTAGATATATTCTTCCTGTCAAGTCCAAGTTTCATACTTAGGGATTATACAGGTCTACCTGAAGAGACCAAAATGATGTTAGGGTTGGCTATAGGGATAACACTGGATTAGAAATAGGTATAATGTGGTGAAAAAGTACATTGTTTGAATTGCTTCCTTGCGTGTTATACCCTGGAGATTATGTGTAGTGTTCCTGCTCTGGAACATGTACGTTTAATTTCCTATGCTCAATAAAACCTTTTTTTTTTTTTTTTTTCCCTCAAACAAAGCAGAAAACATTCTCCCTTTAATAAAATTCTTTAATACTAGATTAAAAGGTTATCATGGTGTGTAGTGTGTTTTATTCACAGTGTGAGGTTCCTGAAACGTGTATGTGTGTCATAAAATAAAAAGTATTGGTACTATTGTTGCAGGTTACTGGTACCTGCTGTGCACAGCTGCTTTATTTTTAAAGTTAAAAAGCAGCCATTACCGACTACTCCCTAAAAGCAGCAGGTAACAAAATGTCCCCTGCCCTCATGTCTCCACTCCTTATCACTCATTAGCTTGGAGTATTTCACTTCAAAAGCAATGCTGACAAACGTATCAGTCCAGAAAAAGTCTTTTAAGATGGAAAAGAAAAAATAAATAAATGGCTATGGAAAACTAAAAATGTGCCTACAGAGATCAGTTGCCTGATTCAGGCCACCAGCAATCGTCTATTTTTAACCAATTGGTACAAATGTGCAAACTTGCATTCTGTAAATGAATTTTATGTTAGACATCATTTGTTGGCTGAGTTAGCCATGCACAGCCATTGTCTTATGTATGCAGACAGCTTTAAAAAAGGAGCATTTGTAAAGATATATATATATATATATATATATATAATATATATATATATATATATATATATATATATATATATATATATATATATATATATATATATATATATATATATATATATATATATTGTACACTTATATTACCAAAAGTTACCAAACTTATATTACCAAAAGTATTGGGACACCTGCCTTTACACGCACATGAAGTCTGTAGGGTTCAATATTGAGTTGGCCCACCATTTGCAGCTATAGCAGCTTCAACTCTTCTGGAAAGGCTGTCCACAAGTTTTAGGCTACTTTCACACTGGGGCATTGGAGGCGCTGGCGGTAAAGCGGCGCTTTATTTAGCGCCACTTTACCATCATTTTAGCGGCGCATTTCGGCCGCTAGCGGGGTGGTTTTACCCCCCGCGAGCGGCTGGCAAAGGGTCAGCGGCGGTTTGCGGGCGGGTTCGGAGCGCTGCCCCATTGTTTTCAATGGGAACAGGCGCTATAGGAGCGGTAAATATACCGCTCCTACAGCGAGCCAAAGATGCGGCTTGCAGGACATTTTCCAGCGTCCTGCAAGCGCACTGCTTCAGTGTGAAAGCCCTCAGGCTTTCACACTGAAGACACAGCAACAGCTGTTTCGGGTCGGTTTGCAGGCGCTATTTTTAGCGCAATAACGCCTGCAAACCGCCCCAGTGTGAAAGGGGACTTAGGAGTGTGTCTATGGGAATGTTTGACCATTCTTCCAGAAGCGCATGAATTTGTGAGGTCAGGCATTGATGTTGGACGAGAAGGCCCGGCTCACAGTTTTCGCTCCAATTCATCCCAAAAGGTGTTCTATTGGGTCAGGCCACTCAAGTTCCTCCACTCCAAACTCACTCATCCATATCTTTATGGACCTTGCTTTGTGCACTGGTGCACAGACATGTTGGAACAGGAAGGGGCCAGCCCCAAACTGTTCCCACAAAGTTGGGAGCATGAAATGGTCCAAAATGTCTTGGTATGCTGATGCCCGAAGAAATCCCTTCACTGGACCCAAGCCCAACCCATAAAAAAAACCCACACCACAACCCCCCCCCCCCCCTCCAAATGATTTGGACCAGTGCACAAAGCAAAAGGTCCTGACCCCAACCCAATAGAACACCTTTGGGAAGAATTAAAGCGGAGACTGCGAGCCAGGCTCTCTTCCACATCAGTGCCTGACCTCATAAATGGGCTTCTGGAACAATGTTCAAACATTCCCATAGACACACTCCTAAACCTTGTGGACAGCCCTCCCAGGGAAGCGTTGAAGCCCTTAGAGTTGCAAAGGGTGGGCCAACTCAATATTGAACCCTACTGGATGCCATTAACCTTCATGTGCATGTAAAGGCAGGCATCCCAATACTTTTGGTAATCTAGTGCAGTGTTTCTCAACTCCAGTCCTCAAGGCGCCCCAACAGGTCATGTTTTCAGGCGTTCCATTATTTTGCACAGGTGATTTGATCAGTTTCACTGCCTTAGTAATTACTACAGCCATTTCATCTGAGGGAAATCCTGAAAATATGACCTGTCGGGGCGCCTTGAGGACTGGAGTTGGGAAACACTGATCTAGTGTATATTACTTCTCTGTAATGCATGCATTGTACCTTGTTTTATCACGTCAACCCATTAATGCCTGAAGTTCCATTATTGGAACAGTAGTGCTGTGGGAAATTACAACCTCAGGCATAAATGAGTTAAACATGCTTTAAGTTGATGTGTTATCTACTTCCTTACTCCCTGTGCTTTGGCAGAGAGCACAAGTTATTAGCTCACAAGACTTCTGGTAATATCAGCAGGTATTTGTTGCACTTACCGAATATGTAATGGTGTATTTAGCATATATCGAGAGAACAAATAAGAGCCGTTCATTGGGGTTTACATAACCTTTAACTGCTTCCTGTCCAGCGTATGTGTGTGGACACAGCAGATACAAAAAGTCTACACACTTGTTAAAATGTCAGGTTTCTATGATGTAAAAAAAAAAAAAAAAAAAAAAACCACGAGACAAAAGATAAATAAAACATTTCAGAACTTTTTCCACCTTAATGTGACCTATAAACTGTACCTAAAATAAATAAAATGATGTGGTTGCATAAGTGTGCACACCTTCTTATAACTGGGGATGTAGCAGTGTTCAGAATTAAGCAATTACATTAAAACTCGTGTTAAAAAATAGGAGTCAGTACACACCTGACATCATTTAAAGTGTCTCTGATTAACCCCAAATTAAGTTCAGCTGTTCTAGTAGGTCTTTCCTGACATTTTCTTAGTTGCATCCTACAGCAAAAGCCATGGTCCGCATAGAGCTTCCAAAGCATCAGAGGGATCTCATTGTTAAAAGGCATCAGTCAAGAGAAGGGTACAAAATAATTTCCAAGGCATTAGATATACCATGGCACACAGTAAAGATAGTCATCAAGTGGAGAAAATATGGCACAACAGTGACATTACCAAGAACTGGACATCACTCCAAAATTTATGAAAAGGCGAGAAGACTGGTCAGGGAGGCTGCCAATAGGCCTACAGCAACAATAACAAGGAGCTGTACATGTGACAACAATCTCCTGTATTCTTCATAGGTCAAAACATCAAAGGCCAGCTAAATTTAGCAAAAACACATCTGAAGTCTCCCAAAAGCATGTGGGAAAATGTGTTCTGGTCTGATGAAACCAAGGTTGAACATTTGGCCAGAATTCCAAAAGATATGTTTGGTGCAAAAACACTGCACATCACCATGCCCACAGTGAAGCATGGTGGTGGCAGCACCATGCTTTGGGGCCGTCTTTCTTCAGCTGGAACAGGGGCCTTAGTCAAGGTAGAGGGAATTATGAACAGTTCCAAATACCAGTCAATATTGGCACAAAATCTTCAGGCTTCTGCTAGAAAGCTGAACATGAAGAGGAACTTCATCTTTCAGCATGACAACGACCCAAAGCATACATCCAAATCAACAAAATGAATGGCTTCACCAGAAGAAGATTCAAGTTTTGGAATAGCCCAGCCAGAGCCCAGACCTGAATCAGATTGAAAATCTGTGGGGTGATCTGAAGAGGGCTGTGCACAGGCGATGCCCTCACAATCTGGCAGATTTAGAGTGTTCTTGCAAAGAAGAGTGGGCAAATATTGCCAAGTCAAGATGTACATGTTGAAAGATTCATACCCAAAAAGACTGAGTGCTGTAATAAAATCTAAAAGGTGCTTCAACTAAAGTATTAGTTTAAGGCTGTGCACACTTATACAACCATATTTTAGTTTATTTTTACTCCCCTCCACCTAAAAGATTTCAGTATATTGTTCAACCGAGATGTACAGTTTATAGGTCACATTAAAAAAAGGTGGAAAAAGTTCCGAAATGTATCTGTCTCATTTTCTTACATTACAGAAACCTAACATTTTAAACAGGGGTGTGTAGACTTTTTACATCTACAGTGTATAATATATTATCTCCATAATCACACACACACAGCATGCGTTTCATAATACACAGATATTCCCGGACCTCTCTTGGATTACCTCACAGAAACACCAGCTTGTCCAACCTCTGCTTCTATCACTACAAAAAAACAAACAAAAAAAACGACATCTACCGCTGGGGTTTCCCTTTCAGCCTAACAGCACAGCGAGAAGGCCAATCAGCCACATTACGGTACCCAGAAGACCTGGACGCCTTCTGCGATACACTGGGGACTCCCTGCCCCTGTCTCCAAGAATGGGACCTAGTCGCCACCCCACCGCCACCACCTACAGTGTGGCAGAAGGTTCCTCAAACAAAGCGCTCTTGGGGACCGGACGTTCCCACAAAGCATCTAAACCCAAAAATGGCATTGTGCCTCCTCTACCTGGCACTCCTGATCACGGACTACACCTACCATTGACAGACACTCCGGGCAAACACTTTAGCGCCATTTTCACCCCCCAGGCCTCCCCAAGTTTCCTTTATTTCACCCGTTTAGCATATTGGGGGCTTCTTGTTGAAGATTAGAGAGCGGTCACTCTCCCGACTACTAGACCCCCCCCCCCCGCCCCCTTAGTTATCAACTGGCACCAGTCTTGTGTCAAGGGAACTTTAGGGAATTAACTGACATCACAGTCCTCCGAGTCTCTCCGGCCTGTTCTTACTTCAGGCCAAACAGACCTATTGGGACTTGACTAGTCCTGTGCTTAATAGGACCTGCACTGTTGCCAAGTTTACCATGATCAAAATATGTTGTACTAATCTGCCTCTCTCTTCTCTCCCTATCTGTTTCCCCCCTCCTCCCTTCCTTGGCTCCGCCCATGCTCTTGGCGACTACCCGGATCCCCCTCGGTGCCCGGCGCCCTACATCCCTCTACATCATGGCATCCTTGCGGCTGGACCAGATAAGCATCTTTAGACTTGCACATATCCATCACTTTCACTATGGCTAAGGTTGTGTCATTGAATATCCATGGATTAAACGCCAACAGGAAGAGACATCTGGCGCTTAGGGAGTGCAAGCACTCGGGGGCAGATATAAATCATGCTTCAGGAAACACACTTTAACAAGGGGGAATGCCTTTGCGTTCGCCTCCATACATTACCCCCAGACCTACCAGGCGTTTAACACACGTAAGCGAGCGGGAGTGGCTATACCTTTTCAAACACGGATCCCCCTTTTTGTGTTCCGAGTCTGTCATTGACCCATGGGGACACCATCATCCTACGTGGACAGTGGCAGACTAACTGTCACCCTATGTGCCCTTTACGCTCCAAATACCCACCAGATCAACTTTTTGACCAAAGTACTCGCACGCCTAACGAACTCTTGATAGTGGGAGGGGACTTCAAATTTGTCACACTCCACGGTACAGGACCGCCACATGCTAAACCCTGGGGTCTCGCAAACCAGAGCCTCTAAAGATTCAAAGTTCTTCCGGCAGCTCACTAGACGCTACACCCTATTCGACTCATGGCGCACCCTTCACCCCGGCGAGAGACAGTATATACATTTTACTCTGCACCCTCTTACGCACACCCACATTGACTACTTTTTCATATAATTTCGCCACGCGGATCCTTCCCATATCCTGGTCAGACCGTGCTCCTATCCTAATGACCCTGGACTTAGGTACCCCCCTCCCCCCCCCCCCTAACCGCAAACCATGTCACTGGCAGGTGAACAACTTCCTGCTACAACACCTCCCCTACCCTTTGGAAAGCCCATAAGGCAGTCATCCGAGTCCGCTGCATAGCATCAGCAACAGCCCAGAAAAAAGATGCTTTGACTGTCAAAATACAAGCGGAAAGGGATCTTAGGGTTTACGAACTCCAACTGCAGACGTCCCTACCACTCCAAAAAAATAAATAGTATGCCTCCGCAAGACACTTAAAGCGGTTCTGCACACACTAATTTATTTATTTTTTATTCTCATGTTAAAATTATTATTTGTCCAACAATAAACTCACTTGCTAGATGTCCTTCCTGTATCCATGTTGGTTTTTTCAGAAAAAAAAAATAAAAAATGCACTTTTAAAATAAAAAGAACAGCATTGTAATTTTGCTTGTGGGCATTTGAAGTCCACAAGCAATCACTTCCTTGTTCCCTTTCAGTGGTTCCCGCACATGCGCACGGGTAACAGCGCCGAGCTGTGTAAACACTTCACGTTCTTAAAATCTCGGGTCGTATGTCCGCAAATTTCGCAAGATTTCGGGACGAAAAAATTTACCGCTGACGGCCTAGGCGGCGCAGTGTGAAAGGGGTCTAATACAGCCACCTTATCCAAAGACTGGTATTTTGCTTTTGGGTTCAGAAACACTTAAAAAATAAACTTTAAAATGTTAGTTACATTCAAACAACGAGAAGCAAGGGTCAGGACAGGTGACATACTGTAGTCTAAACAGGTGGCAGGCATACAAACATAACCAGGATGACACACAAGTTCAAACCTGAAAAGTAGCCAGAATTAGCAAAAAGCATACCCTTATGCCTAGTACACACGAGACTATTGGATGAATGATCATCTTTTTTTTTGCATGCTAGTCTCATATCAAAACAGGTAACTGATGCTACGAAAATTCTTGTACAACAGAAAACTTTGGAAGTGATGTATTGTATTCTGTCATTTTCGTGGTCTTGATCACTCAATTTTTTTCATACAAATACTACACACCAATTACATGAAAAGCGTTCATTCTGCCATCTTACAAGAACATTTTTTGCATTTGATGGTTTGACTGATTGGTTGAGGACACAAGCTAATGTGACAGTTACATTCCTGGAATTCCAGTATTGCTAACTTTTTTTTAAACTAATAAATTGATGGGTTTAGTTTGGCTTTAGGATTTATTGCTGTTCAGGGGCTCTGGGCTTCAGCAAACTGGCAGCCTCCAGCAAGAACAAACAGGAGTAATGCTGGGGGAAATTTACAGCACTCACTAATTTTGGCAACTAATATTGTAGAATGTATGTTCCTTGCTATAGAACATTATTTTTTATCAAGTTATGGGTAAAGTTCTGCTTTAAATGAGTTGTAAAGGCAGGTTTCATTTTAATGCATTTTATGCATGAAGATTAAAAACCTGTGTTTAGCAGCCTCCCCCAATTATCTATCTAAGCTGCTCCTCTCTCCAGCGATGTCCACGATGCCCTCAACCATTCAGTATACTCTTGATTGGCTGAGACAGAGCAGCGGTGCTATTGGCTCCTGTGGCTGTGAATCAAAGTTAGTCAGTCAATCAGGGGAGAAAGGGGGCGGGGGCCAGGTGGAGCTCTGTGTCTGAATGGATACACGGAGCTCTGACTGCTTGGGTGACCCCTGTAGAAAGCTGCTGGCTGAGGGGCACTCGGAGCAGCAAAGAGGGACCCGAGAAGGAGGTTTCCGTGCTGGTCTGTGCAAAATCAACTGCACAGAGTAGGCAAGTATAACATTTAAAAAAAAAAAAAAAAAAACCCCGACAACAAAGCCTTTACAATCACTTTAAGTCTACTGTCCTCAAAATAGTTTATGCTTACCAGCTCAGAGAATTTCTTCACTACTTGTCTTTGTTTCAAATTGGTTTCACCATCCAGATTGGCAGTTTCTATGTGACATAGCCCATCAGGGTCACTGGAGGAGAGCAGCAGTATATCAGCAGGGATGATCTCATTGCAGCGTAGCTGGATAAAATCACCAACTTGTACTTCTTTCCAGTATCTTTCCACGTACTTTCTCTCACTCCTAAAAGAAAAAACACACAGTAGTACAAACATTGAGTCTTAATAAAGTAAGTACGATTTTGTGTCCATTTTTTTTAAATTTTAGAAGGAGCCATTGCAAGCACAATTTTCTCAAACGTTCTTGCATTTATTAGTTGTCTCTGCATAAGGCCCCTTTCACACTGGGGCGTTTCAGGCGCTACAGCGCTAAAAATAGCGACTGAAAAAAAAATCCGGCCCCTTTCACTCCAGGGCTTTCACACTGGAGCTAGCAGGACAGTCAAAAAAGTCCTGCTAGCAGCATCTTTGGAGCGGTGAACGAGTGGTGTATTCACGGCTCCTATACCACTCCTACCCATTGAAATCAATGGGACACCGCTGCAGCGACGCTTTGCGGGCAGTTAACCCTTTTTCAGCCGCTAGTGGGGGTTAAAACTGCACCGTTAGCGGCCGAATACCGCCGCTAAAACAACGGTAAAGTGTTAAACCGGTAAATATAGCGCTGCTTTACCGCCAGCGCCGCTCCCACCCCAGTGTGAAAGGGGCCTAAGTCACAGTTTAATACAATGTTTCCAAAGCATGCTCAGATCCCCTGCTGATTGGAGAAGACTCCGCTTCGTGTGGAAGAGGCCTTACATGAAACATAAGTGTTCATATACCTGAACACCAGTCACTAGAGAAAGCTGTTCTAAAAACTACGGAACATGTATACGTTTCTCTATTTAAAGCTGAATTCCAGAAATTCAGCTACTTTGTAAAAAGTAAAGGCACACTAGTGTTAAGTCGAAGGAGCTGCATGACATCTCCTGGACATAGTATGCCTGCACTTTTTACGAAGTTGCTGAATTACTGTAGTTCAACGTGTTGTGCAAGGGCACAAAGAAGATAATGGTTCTCTACGTGCACTGTAGAGACCACAACAGTAGTATCACATGCAAATAAATGTAGAAATAATCCCCAACTAAAAGGCAACCCTTTTCATAAAAACAAACAAATATGTCTGTATGTGTAGAGAAATACTGATTAGTGCTGGATACAACAACTTATACAGATATACCCCTAGAGCCCCACAAAAAACACACACACACACACACACACACACACACACACAATGTTGGTATTCGAGGTAGATGTGGGAGAAGAACCCAACGCATTTCAGAAAATCATTTTTTTCTGACGCGACATCAGCACTGGGGTGTGAACAAGGCAGAAGAGAGTGATGACACAGGTTGGGATGTCCATCTATACAAAAACGTGCATTAACACTGATGTCAACAAGAATACAGACTCACTGAAACACACATGGGGGGGGGGGGGGGGGGGGGGCGGTGTTTATTGCAGTAATTTGTGTATTTAGATGTCACCAGCCAAAATACTAAAAACTGCGTGTTTGATAGTGAACTGCATCTCAACTAGTAACATGATCTCATGGTCATCTCTGAAGACATTACAGTTTAATGAGAAATTCAAGTAAATTATATTCTCTATATTCCCAATTATTTTAGCAGTGTAACAGAAAAAGCATGCAAAAACATGTGTGCAACAGTGGTGCCAACTTCCTTAACTGCAGACAAAGTATATACAGCTGTTGAGCCTTTCTAGTAATACAAGTTTCACCAAATCAAGTTTCAGTATCCATGATTACAAGCACCTGTTCTGTGCAGCATCCTTGTTTAGAAAATGCCCCCCCCCCCCCCCCCCCCCCCCCCCCCCCCCCCACTGTTACTAGCATTCAACCAAGACCAAAAATGAAAAAAAAGTTGGTTAAATATTCACAAAACCAGGGGTCTCCAAACGTTAACCGCTTCTGGACCAGCCGCTGCAGTTGTACTGCAGCAGGTTGGCTCCCCTGCACGAAACCACGCAACTATACGTTGGCTCACGGGGTCTGGATAGCGGGCACCCGCGGCACAGCAGGGGTGACGATGATCGTGGCCGACTGTCGCGATGACCGCCGGCCACGAGCAATCGTGAGAAGGAGACACAGAACAGGGACGAGTATGTGTAAACACATACTTCCCTGTTCTGACAGGAGTGACAGATCGTGCGTTCCTATTAGCTAGGAGCCACGATCCGTCACTTCCTCGTTAGTCCCCTCCCCCTTCAGTTAGAATCATCTCCCAGGAAACACAGTTAACCCTTAAACCGCCCCTAGACATTTTTAAATCGCACTGATCTCTGTATTAATGCCAATGGTTCCAAAAATGCGTCAATTGTCCAATGTGTCCGCCATAATAGGGCAGTCACGATAAAAAAAAAAAAAAAAACACAGATCACCGCCATTACTAGTAAAAAAATAGAAAATAAAAAAGCTAAAAATCTATTCCCCATTATGTAGATGACTAACGTTTGCGCAAACCAATCAATATACGCTTATTGTTTTTTTTTTTTTTTTTTTTGCCAAAAATATGTAGAAGAATACGTATCGGCCTAAACTGAGGGGAAAAAAAAAAAAAAAAAAGAAGTTGTTTATATATTTTTGTGGGATATTATAGCAAAAAAAGTAAAAAATTTGTTTTTTTTTCAAAATGGTCGATCTTTTTTTGTTTATAGCGCAAAAAATAAAAAACCGCAGAGGCGATCAAATGCCACCAAAAAGGAAAGCTTTATTTTTTTTTAAAAAAAGAAGAAGGACGTCAATTTTGTTTGAGTACAATTTCGCACGACCGCGCAATTGTCAGTTAAAGCGGCGCAGTGTCGAATTGCAAAAAGTGCTCTGGTCAGGAAGGGGGTAAATTCTTCTGGGGCTGAAGTGGTTAACAAAAAGAGCCAGTTTACTGTCCTTTAGGAGGCCAGACTGTGGGCATCGAGAGTACAAAATGCTCCAGCATCAGTGGGAGTAAACAATCCCCCATCACTGGTGTCTTAGGAAGAAATAGTGCCCCATCACTGGTGCCATTGGGAGGAATAGTGCCCTTTCTTTGGCGTTAGTGAATAAAATAGTGCCCCATGGGCCAGATAAGAAGCAAGCATCTGGCCCCTAAAAATATTAGGGATGCACCGAAATTTCGGCCGCCGAACAACATATCAGCTGAAAATGGCCTTTCGGCAAAATGGCGAAAAGGAAATCACGCCGACAACGGCGCCAAAAATGGGGCGGGCGGCCCCGCCCAGTACGGGGGTGTCATTCTAGAGCATCCCCGTCCAGCACTCTCCTCTCCCTCGACGAGGTGGCTGAAAGCCAAGAACAGTGCTCTATGGAGGAAAGCTGTCAGCACACAGCATTATGGAGCAGCTTTTCGGTATGATCAGAATTAATAGTGTGCAGCACTGCGGGGGTTAAGAGTGCAGGACTTGTTTGACATGCGGTTAGAAACAGTATGCCCGCTCGCTTCACCGAGCGTGCTCAACGTTTCTAACAGCATGTCAAACAACAAGTCCTGCACTCTTAACCCTGGTCTGCAGTCTCTGACCATCTCCTGTATAAAAATATTTAAAAAAAATAAACAGTAATTTTCGGTATCGGGTTCAGCCTAGTGTATTTTTCATTTTCGGCACCAAAAAAAACATTTGTGCACCCCTAGAAAATATCACTTAAGTATTTCTACACAGACAAGCACATGACTCTCTCGTTCTCGCCCTCTGTACTACCTTGTATGACAGCAGTCACCACAATTAGGACTGACCATATACTGATAAAGCTTCTTTTGAAAAGCATTTATTCCAATTTCTAATGGTCAATGTAGCAGCTCACCCATTAAGGGCGCCACCCCCTCAATCCACACCACCCCCTATATGAGTAATAGATTAATGCATAACATGCCTTTCAGGACGCCAAGCACATAAATTACAGTGGCATAGGGTGGACTCTTGGCGCAGAGCATTGCGCTCGGAGCCCACCCAGGTGTGTTAGAAAAGTGGAGGAGGATGGAGGAGAACGGTGGTCCACACCACAGGAGGAGGAAAGAAAGATGGCGGACATGCTTCCCGCCCGCTTCCTAGAAGGGGTAAGTGCTGGGCTTTCATGTCCTGACTAGCCGCCACTGCAATGGAGACAAATCAATGCTCATTTTTGACTGAAGGAGAAAATCTAAGGCTCTGGATTAAAAAATAAAAAAAAAATCTCTTTTCCAAACAAAATTCTAACTGTTGTTCTGGTCCTCGGTCAGGTAAACAAAAAACACCCCCACAAAACTTTTGTAGTGTATAAAGATGGAAAATTGATTACTACATTTCTATACACTGGTATAGTAACTTCCATACATTAATATGGTAGTTGAAGAAAAATGTATTACGTTATGATGGGTTCATAGAATTATCTAACCGTGTATGGCTAGCATTAGTCTTTATACAACAGTATCTGTACAGGAGCAGAAACCACAGATATGACCTCGCCTATGTGTAACTGCATCTCCTCCAATGTCCACATCGATTTGATGTTTTTTTTCTGCGTTATAAAATTGTTTCCTACTGCATTTCTCTACCTTTTGGTGTCCTCCATGAGCTCCTGAACCTTCCCCCCTTACTTTCATTTGTTTGGACGCAAGCAAGCAATGCATGTTGCAGTCTTGTACACTTTTTTTTATGGAAAAACTGGAAAAGAAACTGCGCTGAGGTATGAGTGATGCACTCAATAAAGTGCACCTACAATTAAAAAAGGAGTCTTTATGCAAAACCAATGGAAGCTGCAATTCTCCTGCATAGCATTAATACAGTAACAAGAAAAAAAAAAAAAAAATTAGAATGGCGCTAAAACCAGTGAAGTGTAAATAAATAACCTCACCTAAAATGTCAGAACCACACCGACCATGGAGTTACCCAAAATCAGTGTGAATCTAAGAGGGGGGAGGTCATGGTTCAGATGTCTTTGCTATGCTATAAAACACAGCACCTAGACAAAACATATGCAAATTAAAATCATACATAATCTTGTGAATCAAACAAATAAAAATATAAAAAAGTTAACATATAATGTATAGACAAAAAAAATAAAAAATTCTGTAAATAATGTCCAATAATATATGGAATCCAAATGTGTATAACATACACCCATGCAAAACTAAAGATTATAATTTATAAAGTGAAGTCCATCCATAAATGAGATGAGTCTTCAAATTCTGATGTGAGCTGTATTAAATCCACCAACAGCTCACATCAGAATTTGAAGACTCATCTCATTTATGGATGGACTTCACTTTATAAATTATAATCTTTCGTTTTGCACGGGTGTATGTTATACACATTTGGATTCCATATATTATTTTTTTGCCTATACACACACAATTTTTTTTTTTTTTTCATTTATATTTCTGTGGGGATGTATACATTTATTGTTTGATGATTCACAAGATTATGTATGATTTAGTTTGTATAGGTTTTGTCTAGGTGCTGTGTTTTATAGCATGACCTCCCCTCTTTTTTGCCTTAGATTCACGCTGATTTTGGGTAACTCCATGGTCGGTGTGGTTCTGACATTTAGGTGAGGTTATTTATTTACACTTCACTGGTTTAGCGCGATTCTAATTTTTTCCTTACACTTTTTTTATGCACACTGGGTTAATGGCATCAGTTTGGAGATCATTTAGAATGTATTGACAGGTGCATTTGACTTCTTTCTAGCAGGTTTTGCATTCTCACAGTTTATAAATCAGAATGGGTAACAGGCTTGGAGCAAAAAATGGCCTTAACAGACCCTATAAAATGCAACCACACGTTACACTAGATCCTGGCCTCAATCCAACAAGGTCGCTAATATACCCCCTCAGTACCACAAAGCCTCAACCATTTCCCTGTCCACCATGCAAGAACAAAGAGTTGGTACCCTGGATATCCAAAGGGATTAAGATAGAGTATTGCTCACGAGTGGGCGCAACAGAGAAGATTTTTTAAAGTGGCCGTGTAGAACCAAGGAGGCGAACTGAAAAAACAAATGGATTGCAATAGATTTATGCGACATACCTTTACAAAATTAGATTTAGCAGTAAATTGCAGGCACAAACAAAATAAATGATTAGAAAACTGAAGTATTTGATTATTTTGCCTTTTCGAAATGGCAAAACAGGATGCCAAAAATAGGAAGACCGTAAATGGTAGGCATCCTGTGTATGTTTTTATAGTAATCTCTTCTCTGGTCTATGAATACTACAATAAATGTGTATTTCAGAATCAAAAAAGATACTGGACTAAAAATGCACATACTGGTAGTCTACGTGTGACCTAAATTGCTTAGTTTTTACCAAAAAATTAAAACAACACACACACACATCACAACTTTAGTACCATTATTTTATGTTGTTTATGGTTTAAAGTATAACTGAGGCAAAAAAAATTTTTTTTTTTTCTTTTTGGAGAGTGGAGATGGATTAGAATACCCCTCAGTTTTTATTGCTATCTGTGCCCCCATTTAATTCACCCCATGTGTCCTGTTTACACTTATCTTTAAGGCCTTATTCACACGAGGTGGATCCGCTCAGCGGAGTCCGCCAGCTCAGCAGAAGATCTCTCCTTTGATCTCCGCTGAGCCAGCAGATGATAGGTCCGTCTCTGCTCACTGAGCGGGGAGGGGTCTGTTGGAGTGCCGCTGATTCCTATGGAGAGATCGGATGAAAAAACGGACAGCAGATCCGCTCTCAGCCGATCCGCCAAGAAGGATGGCGAACGTATCGCCATACATCTGATTTTAGCGGATCGGATGGCAGACAGGTGTCAGCGGACACATCTCCGCTGACATCTGTCTCCCCATAGGAGTCAATGGATGGCCCGCTCGGATCCACCTGAAAAACAGACAGGCGGATCTGAGCGGGCTTTCCGTGTGAAAGGGGCCTAAGGCCTTGAAGTGGATGTAAACCCAAAAAAATATATATTTTTTCTTGATGTCATAATGTAGAGAATAAATATTTCCTTTCATTTGAGCCCAGTCTTACCACACAGATTTACTCAAGGCCTGAGCAATCTTCTTTTATTGTTCAGTTAGAGAAATCTTGACAAAGTCTTGAAAACTGTCAAAAACGCCCCTTGCTGTGAGTGACAGGTAATTTGCATATCATGCACTAGCCTGAGACAGGCACATCCTGTGTAAAAAGTTCACAATTCACATCCCCCTCCCCTCCCGCTCTCCCAGGATTGCTGTGCTTTGACTGGATGTTTCTCATCATGGGATGCAGTGAACAGTCAGCAGACAATAGACAGACAAGGGATTTAGGGGACATGTATGTAGTCAGAGCTGGGCAGAGTAGAACATCCAGTGATCTGATGATAACCTGTCTCAGGCTAGTGCATGAGATATGTAAATCACCTGTCACTCACAGCAAGGGGGCGTTTTTGACAACGTTTTCAAGACTTTGTCAACTGAACAATAAAAGGATTGCTCAGGCCTCTTTTTGGGTTTACATCCACTTTAAGCACACTGAACGTTTTTACAGCTGCTGGTTTTGGCTTTAAGCGTTTTTTCTGTAGCCAGTAAACTCTCCAGCATGTTATCGTATGTAAAAGGTAAAAAAGCTGCACTAAAAACCAATATCAAATAAGAATATCAAAATAGTAAATAATTAATCCATATATCCCAATATAGTGAAAAAACTAAACTAGCATACATAAATTAGAGCAATGAACCCCTATACAGGTTCTCTGAAAGTCCAGTAAAGTCTTGAGGTGTAGCTGAACAAGTGCGTCACAAAAATGTATAGTCCATAGTACAAGTTGGACAATGATTCCTCAGCCCTCTATAGTGACACCACACACGACACCCAAGATGATGTGACAGGGTACAACAGGAAAGATCCTCCACCAATAATACTGCCACTTACCAGCTAGCTAGATCTCTTGTTTAAGGAGATCACATATGCCTGTGGCTTATCCCCCAGCCCGGGTCTCTGTATCAAGGTAGCAAGATGTTTCCCGATGTTCCACTCAAGAAAACAGCAAGATGTTTCCAAATGCTCAAGATAACAGGATGTTTCCAAACAGTCACCTCAAGGCATCCACAGCATAACTGATATACACTCAATTCCCATGTAAGAATAGAAAAGCTTCCATAGCGTAATTCTTTAAAACATTGAGACCCCTTTCATACTGGAGGTGCTTTGCAGGCGCTGAAGTTCTAAAAATAGCGCCTGCAAACAGCCGCTGCTGTCTCTCCAGTGTGAAAGCCGGAGGGCTTTCACACTGGAGCGGTGCGCTTGCAGGACGCTGAAAAATGTCCTGCAAGCCACATCTTTAGAGCGCTGTAGGAGCGGTCTATTTACCGCTCCTAAAGCGCCCCTTTCCATAGGAAACAATGGGGCAGCGCTCCAAACCTGCCTGCAAAGCGCCGATGCAGCGGTGCTTTGCGGGTGGTTTAACCCTTTTTTCGGCCGCTAGCGGGGGGGTAAAACTGCCCTGCTAGCGGCCGAAAACCGCCGCTAAAACTACAGTAAAGCGGTGCTAAATATAGTGCCGCTTTACCACCAGCGCCTCAGTGTGCAAGTAGCCTTAACCACTTGCCTACCAGGCACGAACACCTCCTTCCTGACCAAGCCATTTTTCAGCGCTGTCGCATTTTGAATGACAATTGCGCGGTCATGTAACGATGTACCCAAATAAAAATTTTCCCCACAGATAGAGCTTTATTTTGGTGGTATTTGATCACCTCTGCGGTTTTTATTTCTTGCGCTATAAACAAAAGAGGGACAAGTTTGAAAAAACATATTTTTTTTACTTTTTATTATAATAAATATCCAATTTTTTTATTTTTTTTTTAACAAATTTTTTCCTCAGTTTAGGCAGATACGTATTCTTCTACATATTTTCGGAAAAAAAAAAACAAACAAAAAAAAAAAAAGAAATAAGCGTATATTGATTGGTTTGCGCAAAAGTTATAGCGTCTACAAAATAGGGGATAGATTGACATTTTTTTTTTTTTTTTTTTTTTTTACTAGTAATGGCGGCGATCTGCGATTTTTATCGTGACTGCGACATTGCGGCGGACATATCGGACACCTTTGACACATTTTTGGGACCATTCACATTTATACAGCGATCCGTGCTATAAAAATGCATTGATTACTCTATAAATGTGACTGGCAGGGAAGGGGTTAACACTAGGGGGGCGCTGCAGGGGTTAATATGTTCCCTATATTAGTGATTCTAACTGTGGGGGGAGGGGACTGACTGGGGGAAGGGACCGATCGGTGTCCCTATGTACAAGGGACACACCATCGGTCTCCTCTCCAGTGACTGGACGTGTATCTGTGTGTTTACATACACAGATCCACGTCCTGCTCAGTTACTGGGCAATCGCGGATGCCCGGCGGACATCGCGGCCGCCGGGCACGCACATCGGGTCCCCCAGCGACGCAGGGGGCACGCGCGCGCCTCCCGCGTCCTTAGTGGCCAAAATGGTAGCGCCGTCATATGACGGCGACCCGCCACAAGAGCTGCACCACTCCGCCGTCTTTTGACAGTGGGCGGTCGGCAAGAAGTTAATCATTTAAAAAGCGACAATAATGCACTTACACTCTTGCCGTATGTATAAAAGCGTGTTTCAAGTAATATTCGAGCTGGCCGGCTCTCGATCGCTGCCCGTTGCTTCCGGGACAAGCGTGGATTGTGGCAACGTCAGCACGCCACTCCTCCCTACGCCATTTCGTCAGAGATGACGTCTTCCAGGGGCATGGGCTGACTCACCGATATATACACACACACACACACACACACACACACACACACACACACACACACACACACACACACACACACACACACACACAAAACTAGAAACGCCAAGCTCCGAGCTCCTGGTGCCCCCCTGCAATTTCGCCATTTTAGAATAGGGCAAATGCCCATACACCTAATTAACACTAGAAATACTCTAATTGACACTCAGCTATTGAACCCAGCTAATAGCCATATTAAATGGCTGCCAGCATGAGAAGGGAATACTAGTATTTGTTAATGAAAATTATATAAAAAGCGGTATTAAAAATTAACTTATACCACAAACCAATGATACCCTGATGCCACTACTCTGCATTCAAATAAGATCGTGAGGCCACTCTACATTGGTAATTACTCATAAAAAGTTTTATTTTTTATTTTTTTATACCATAGTTGGTATTTTCTGGGTTACCCGAAAGGACCGGCAGAGGTTATTAATACTTTTGAGACGACATTTGGTCTGGACTGTCAGACGAATATGTAGTCTTTGTGTTTTTTTTTTTCTCCTAAGGCCCATTCTCCCAAGGAGGGGAAAGGGGGAAGTATGAGTTGGGGTTGATTGTATTGCCATTTACCACCCTTATTAGGGGAGTAAATGGACCAATCTAAACAATTAAATACCGTTTTCTCTTTTATAAACATGGTAATATATGTATCATGTTAATTTTATATTTTTTTATTTGTTTTACTTTATTACGCAATTATTAAGCAATATTGCAATGTTTCACCATGAACTGAGAATATTTAAATTTTTGAGTGGGTCATGTGATCTGTCACTCAAGAAAAGAACCACGGTGAGAATTACCAATTTGGTATACAGCGATAGCGTAGGAAGTTCATTTATGAACCCCCTATTGTTTTCCTTTGTTATAATATCTACGGCTACAGTTCCGTCTGAGCTTTTTTTTTTTTTTTTTTTTTTTTTTTATGCGTGATTACCAATGTAGAGTGGCCTCACTATCTTATCTGAATGCAGAGGAGAGGTGGCGTCAGGGTATCATTGGTTTGTGGTACAAGTTCATTTTTAATACCTCTTTATTATATAATTTTTATTAACAAATACTAGTACTCCCTTCTCATGCTGGCAGCCATTTGATATGGCTATTAGCTGGGTTCAACAGCAGAGTGTCAATTAGAGTATATCTAGTGTTAATTAGAAGTATGGGCATTTGTCCTATTCTAAAATGGCGAACTTGTGGAGGGACACCAGGAGCTCAGAGCTGGGCGTTTTTAGTTTTGTCTATTGTGTATATATGGCAGTGAGTGAGCACGCCACCCCTGCCCCTGGAAGACATCATCTCTGCCAAAACGGTGTAGAGCGGTGTGCTGGCGTCACCACAATCGACGCTTGTCCCGGAAGCAATGAGCAGCGATCGAGAGCCGGCCGGCTCAAATATTATTTGAAACACAGTTTTATACATTACGGCAAGAGTGCAAGTGCATTATTGTCGCTTTTTAAATGATTAAATGTTTTAAAGAATTATGCTATGGAAGCTTTTCTATTCTTACATGGGAATGGAGTGTATATCAGTTATGCTGTGGATGCCTTGAGGTGAATGTTGGGGAAACATCCTGTTATCTTGAGCATTTGGAAACAGCTTGCTGTTTTCTTGAGTGGAACATCGGGAAACATCTTGCTACCTTGATACAGAGACCCGGGCTGGGGGATAAGCCACAGGCATATGTGATCTCCTTAAACAAGAGATCTAGCTAGCTGGTAAGTGGCAGTATTATTGGTGGAGGATCTTTCCTGTTGTACCCTGTCACATCATCTTGAGTGTCGTGTGTGGTGTGTGTCGTGTCACTATAGAGGGCTGAGGAATCATTGTCCAACTTATACTGTGGACTATACATTTTTGTGAAGCACTTGTTCAGCTACACCTCAGGACTTTACTGGATATTCAGAGAACCTGTATAGGGGTTCATTGGACCAAGCGCCTTGAGGCGATTCAGTTTGCATTTGCAGCGCTATACAAATCATTCATTCATTGCTCTAATTTATGTATGCTAGTTTAGAATTTTCACTATACACTATATTGGGATATATGGAATAATTATTTACTATATTTTGATATTCTTATTTGAAATTAGTTTTCAGCGCAGCTTTTTTTACCTTTTATTCTGTTTATTGTGTGTGTCTCACATTAAGTTACAGCAGTTTATTTTCATATATTTAGATTTCACTTAAGTGACATTAGGACAGCGCTTCAATACAACTTTTTACATGTTGTTATCTTATGTATGTGCACACCGGCTTTTATCATTATTTTTTGGCTGGAAAAAAACCCAGAACCAGTGGGTTTTAAGAGGAGTTTTTCAGCCTTGTCAGCCATAGGCCCTGTACTAGCCGTTACTGTTTGAAACCAGCAAGGCCGTGTGGGGGCTCCGCCCACAGGGTTGTGTCATTCAGACACACAGCTCTGTGTGTCTGAATGAACTGAATGAAAGACTTGTATAGCGCTGCAACTGCAAACTGAATCGCCTCGAGGCGCTTAAAGTACCAGCATCCTTAGCGGTTGTTGGCTTGTAGTTCTCAATGAACTACCACAGCGCTGTGGTAGTTCATTGAGGCTCAGTTCACACTGCCGCAATGTGAGGACCCATGCAAATCCAGTACGGGTTCCTGCATCACATACAACTCGCAGGCAGTTCACACTGCTCTATGCAAACTGCTGCGGATGTCAATACAAAGTTAAAAGGGGTCGTAAAGTCTTGGAGGTTTTTCCACCTGCATTAAGGTGAAAAACCTGTGCTGCCGCGGCCCCCCCCCCCCCCCCTTTACTTACCTGAACCTGTTCATTCCAGCGTCAAGGATGAACCAAGCAGCTCCAGCCGCTATCTCGGGTCCTCATTGGATAGATTGATAGCAGCACGAGCCATTGGCTTCTGCTGCGGTCAATCAAATCCAGTGACATGGGATCCGGGGGCGGGGCCGAGTCCTGCTGTCTGCGTCAATGGACGCAGCAGCAGGACTCTAGAGCGTGCCCTCATGAGTGCCCCATGGAATGCAGCACTCCAGGGGGCAATCAGGAAGAGGAGCCAGGTGAGCCACCCGGGCACCCCAGAAAAAGGAGGATCGGGCCGCTCTGTGCAAAACCTTTGCATAGAGGTGGTAAGAATACCATGTTTGTTTTTTTAACACAAACCTTTACAATCACTTTAAATGACACCCCCAGTGTGAACCCAGCCAGTCTTCCTGTCAGGGAGTATCAGCTTACCCGTACAGGATGTACGGGCACACAGATACACTGACTGTGTGCAGGAGACCTACATGGCATCAGTGATATGCTGATCGCAAATACAAAAAATAAATGCACTTTTTCCCCCTGCAAAAAAAAAAAAAAAAAAAAAAAGGAAGAAGAGCATTTATTTTTATTAATTTTTTTAAAATGTGAACTTTATCCTTTAACTGCCATCCTATGGTATAAATACAATCATGAACATGCAACTCTGCTATATAAATATATCCATTTATATAATCTTACTTTAAGGCCCCTTTCACACTGGGGCGGTGCGGGCGTCTGCGGTAAAGCAGCGATATATTTAGCGCTGCTTTACCGTCGTTTTAGCCGCAGTTTTAACCCCCGCTAGTGACCGAAAAGGGTTAAAACCCCTGCAAAGCTCCGCAGCAGCGGCGGTATTGCCGCGCTGTCCCATTGATTGATTTCAATGGGTAGGAGCGGTAAATACACTGCTTCAAAGATGCTGCTACCAGAACTTTTTTTTTTTTTTTTTTTTTTTTTTTTTCAATGGGAAGGGCCGCTTTAGGAGCGGTAAATACACCGCTCCTACAGCGCACCAAAGATGCGGCTTGCAGGACATTTTTCAGCGTCCTGCAAGCGCACCGCTGCTGTGTCCAGACACAGCAGCGGCTGTTTGAAGGCGCTTTGCAGGCGCTATTTTTAGAACTTTAGCATCTGCAAAGTGCCTCAGTGTGAAAGGGGCCTTAGAGCCAAGGTGTACCCTTGTAAATAAATCATGTATGAGTAGCAAACTTGGCTAAAAGAGTAACAGGTGGATTCTTATTCATTAAGCCATCACTTGATGAACTGACTTGTAGAATTTGGTCAACAGATCCAAACAGTTCTTTATTTCATGCCATGTTACAATGGCAAGACTGAAGAGGGTTAACGTATACTGGCATGCCTGTCTCATGATTCCCACCAAGGGAAATATTACTCATGAGAACACAGGAGAAAACACACACACAAAATTTGTTTTGAAAGCTCAAAATGAGGCCCAGCACAAAGCAGTGCAAATCAGAGGGGTTTTCTGGAGCATCTGCAAAGGGCACATAACACACAAACGCCATCCCAGAAATTAGAAAAATATTTTCATTGGGATGCTGACATACATTGAAATTCTGTTAATATTTGAAAACAATAGGTGGAAAGATTAACAGAATGCAGATTTGGCGAGCCTACAGAAAAATGTTATTCAACAATGATTTAGCCTCCAACTGCTCCTCCCAAATAAGTTTTGTTCATACAAAAACGAGATGTTTCTTGCTGCGAGTCACAATGAGGCGAGGTCATTTGATCAGCACAGCTGAACAACATCTGGCCATGGCTTCCCACGATATACATTTATATACAATTTGGCGACTGTTATCGCCATAAAAAATAAAATAAAAAAGTCATCATTGATTACGCATTCTGGTCATTAAAACTTATCTTTAGGAGTAAAAACAAAATGATAAATTTAGGGTGCTTAACCAACAGCCATAAAAATTCATGCAAATGTTAGAGGTATGAGCTGTTAACACAAGAGGACAGCAAGTACACAAGTACCCTTCCCTATCCCTCCTTCCCAGCAAGGGAAGCTGCAGTTGGTGCATTTTCCCGCCATGTTTTGCTTTTTTTTTTTTAAACACGCATTTGATGTGCTTTGCATTTTAACCACTGGGCACTTAAACCCCATTCCTAAACAGACCAAATTTTCAGCTTTCAGTGCTCTCACTCATTCAACACTGTACCCATATGAAATTTGTCTTTTTTTCCACACAAATAGAGCTGTCTTTTGGTGGGGTTTTTTTTATTTTTTGCACTATAAATCAAAAAAAAAATAAATAAAATTTTAGTTCCTGTTAAAATTTAATCGCACAGTATGGGCAGAGTATGGGCACTACACATTCAGTCCACATCGCTGCTGCAATCTCTCCCCCTCTCTGTACTGAGCGGTACAGAGAGGGGAGGGAGGAACCGGCGTCATGACATGTGACAAGTGATCGCGCAGTCATTTGACGGAGCGATCGCGTGGTAAACGCCCGCTACCAGCGGCCGTTTACCGTGATCCGCCAGGTCTTCTGGATCCAACGGTCACGGATACTTCTGGGAGCGTGCGAGAGCCAGATTCTGGGAGGACGTCCATGGACACCCTCCCAGAAAAACCCTACTGCTCTGTAGCCGTCTTTCGGCTATGGCCCAGTCGGCAAGTGGTTAAGAGGGGTCGTCATGTGGAAGAAAACAGCAAAAATGCAGTGGAAACGCAAGCATTGCATTTTTGATGCATTTCTATTAAAGTCTATGGAACCAAAAAAATGCAACCTGCTTCACAGGGAAAAATAAAAGAATAAAAAAAAAAAGTCCCTGACCCTTTCCAAAAACAATGCAGCGGTTGCATTGGTAAAATAAACTATGCAGTACACATCTGCACACTTGCCTAAGTTTTATCCCTTTAGAAACACCACAAAAGTACAGAAAAATAACAAATTTAGTGAGTTCCTAAGTTCCTGCTGTGGACTGACTAAGCTGCAATTACTGTGCTGCAATCTCTGCCCGAGTTCTCCTCTGCTAGGCTACAGAACCCCCATAACTCCACCTGGTTTACATTCTTTCATTCAAGTTGCCTGCTTTTTCTTCTGTAGAATGTTAACAGTTTAGCACAGTGTTTCAACTCCAGTCCTCAAGGCGCCCCAACAGGTCAAGTTTTCAGGCTTACCATTATTTTGCACAGGCAATTTGATCAGTTTCACTGCCTTAGTAATTACCACAGCCGTTTCATCTGAGGGAAAACCTGAAAACGTGACCTGTTGGGGCACCTTGAGGACTGGAGTTGAGAAACACTGGTTTAGCAGATAGAATAGTCAATACTGTCACAGCGTGTGTATGAACACATTGCTTCTAGCAAAGTAATGCTGCTGCCTAGACTTCCACTGTGTGTAGAGAAAGGGCTCTTGGGAGATGTAGTTCTTGATGCAATAGAAACTGACCTAGGGCACCCAACTGATCCCTCCTCTTAGGTGCTGTGCCTGCAAGAATATGTCAAGCCTGGTGATGGCGTCACTACTACCCAACCATGGCTGGTCAAATCCCAGCCTCTCCCATTGTAACATTTCCTGGCAAACATATCATGGATATACAAACATATGAACGGAATTAACTGGCAAAATGGTTTTAATTATATTCTAATATATGTACAAATCTTCAGCTGCCAGTATATCCCCCTATGCTATATAGCCAGAGTGTTACTGGTATCAACACACTTAAAGGAATCCTGTACTGAGAGAAATAGGTAGACTACCATTACTGACCATCCTTCCAGAATGCTAGTTATCTGTATCCGACTTTAATACCTTGGGTCACAGACTTAAAGCAGTATTAGACCCAAAAGAAAAAAAAACATTTATTAGACTGCAGCTTACAAAATTCATAGGATATAAATGCTGCATTAGCTTCCTTTATTTTCACCTGGTGATCCATCCAGTAAGTCTGTTTTTCAAAAGAACAAGCTGCCCTGCAATGTAGCAGTTACAGGGTTGAGAAACCATTTAATACTGAAAAGGAGGCTTACAATGGTCAGCTTTATTTAGGCAAAACCTTTAAAATGCAAAAAAAAAAAAAAAAAAATTTAAAAAGTTTGCTTTAACTGCTTATTAAAGGGTTAGCTGGAGTTCAGCTTCAAATTTGTTAGTGTATCCAAAATCCCAGACCCCCCAGGTTAACAATGCTGCCGTCTCCCTCCTACATACATTTTTTTCTTGCACATGATGCTCATTCCAACATGTGGCTTTCACCAAAAGGTAATCTCTGGTTATGCATGACTTTGCTGATATTACAAAAATGAATTTGGACCGAGCATCTTAAAGAGTTTAATAAGACACACACACACACACACACACACACACACACACACACACACACACACACACACACACACACACACACACACACACACACACACACACACACACACACACACACACACACACACACACACACACACACACACACACACACACACACACACACACACACACACACACACACACCTTGTCCTGCTAGCTAACCAAGTTAAAATGACTGGTTCCTAAAAACTGAAGCTGGCCATACACTAGTAGAGTTTTGTTCAAATTGTATGACATTTTTAAAAAATAGGTCCAAGCATTCCATCTTCCCATTATTGAGTCAACTATTTTTGTTTAAAAGCTTTTACAATCCCATCCTCCCCTGGTATATGAATGGAATCCTAGATGTATTAAAACAGGTTTATTTTGTGCCTTTGGGGGGGGTCCCCTAACCCCAACAGTCACGGTAGGAATTTTGTTGTGAGAATAATTTGCCATCCCGCTCCTTGCCACTACAGTCAAAGTCAGAGATCGATTAAGGTCTCTTCTTGAACTTTCCTAAAGAGAATTATCTAAACTCATTGACTTGATTGCTTTATATTGATTTATTCACACCACATTGTTTGGAATCCACAGGAGCACAAGCACTTTGTCATTTACAGCAGACACTATTTATATTTTATACTTATATTATTATTTGTTTTGCATTTGATTAGCACTCATTGTGATTTTATATTATTAGCAGTCTGCACAGCAGTTTCAGACATTCATTGGGACAGGTTTGCGATTTTATATTATTAGCAGTCTGCACAGTAGTATAATCGCTAGCAATAATCACCATCTTCTCCCGGCAGGGACTGCTCCCCCCCGCCGTGAGAATACAATGACTTGGCAGGAGGGATTGCCCTGTCACCACGGTCTATGTTGATGGTGGAATCAAACTTTTTCCCCCTGTAGCCTTGCTCTGTGTATAGGCTGCTTAAAGCAGAGCTCCACCCATAAAAGGGAAAGTTCCGCTTTAAGGACTCATCCCCTGCTCTTCTAAGAACTAGCACCCCTTACCACGTGATCAGCTGTCAGCCAATGACAGCTAATCATGTAAAAATAACAGAGCCGGTAATCGGCTTTTTTTCCTCCTCGTGCTGACAGCGCGAGGAGAAAAAAAAAAAAGCCGATCACTGGCGGCAGTGAGAGGGACATCAGTCCCTCTCACTGCAATGTGCCCAATCCATGGTGCCCACCTTTGCCCCATTAAAGTGCCGCCTCTCAGTGCCCACAGTGCCACCTGCATTTTCCATCTTTTTTTGTTTGTTTAGCAAAAAATAAAAACCCCAGCTGTGATTAAATACCACCAAAAGAAAGCTCTATTTGTGCGAAAAAAATGATAAAAATTCCATTTGGGTACAGTGTTGTATGACCGCGCAATTGTCATTCAAAGTGCGTCAGCGCCAAAAGCTGAAAATTGGTCTGGTCACGAGGGGGGTTTAAGTGCAAAGTAATCAGGTGGTTAAAGTTGTCCCTAAAACTCATCAGTAAAATAATCCCAAAAAAATTAAAATAAAACCCCACAACACGTTAACCTCTCCCTAGTTGTTGATTCCGAATAAACTAAAAAAGGGTTTTAAACTATCCACAGTCAGTGTAGTGGAGCCAGTGGTTTTCATAATATTATTAAATTTTACAGAATGTACTACCGGTATTTATTTTCATGCATCATGTCAGAGAATGAAGTGGCAGGAAACAGAAGGTTCACATGAGCATTAGCCAAATATTTAAATTTTTTTCAGAAAAAAATAAAAGCACGCAAAACTGATAATTTTCAGTAATTTTCAAATACTTTAACCACTTGCCTACCAGGCCCTTTCTGACATTTCTCTCCTACATGCATGTTTTTTTTTTTTTTTTTTTTTAGCGGAGACCCTAGAGAATAAAATGGCGGTCGTTGCAACTTTTTTTTCTCACAGAAATTTTAAAAAATTTTGAAGAACCTGGCTTCCCAGCCGAGGCAGCAGTATTTTTTCAAATGCAGAGGCTGGGTGTGACGTCATAACATCGCGTCTGGCCCGAACGATCATAGAGACTTCAGGGACCATCTGGCCCCCGGAAATCTCTATGGTCATCATCTGGCGCCGGTCGGTTCTTTCTCCAGTTCGCCGATCGCAGGGGCGAGCCGGTAGAAGCACTGGAGGGCGGCGGGAGGGGGGCCACCTGTAAGTTCGATCAAGCGGCTAAAGCCGCTATGATTGTTCTTATGGTGAAGGGAATCACCAGCTGTAAAAGATGATATCTGATGGATGCCTGTAACTGCAAAGTCCAGCGCCGCCATCACCGCTCAAAGTCTGACGTCATGACGTTGGGCGGGTGGGAAGCAGTTAAAATAACCAACTTCCCTTCATTCATCCACACTCCATCCAAGACATGCTGGTAGGTTAATTGTCTTCTGCCTAAATCGGCCCTAGTATGTATATGTATGAATGAGAGTTAAGCACCTTCGATTGCAACCTCATGAAGGGCAGGGACTGATGGGAATGTACTTGCTTGTCTTCTTCAGCACTGTAAACTTGGCTGGACATGCACAGTGCAGCCTACAGCACCAGGCCGGTCTCAGTGCCTGGATGATGGCCTTCTTTGCATGCACAGTGACGTGATCCTCGGACAATGAAGAGGCCTGAAGACCACCACTCAGAAGATGCAGGACCATTGCAGAGGCGAGTATTAAGTCTCAAGTTCTGCTTTAAAGCTGAACACAGGGCACACAAAAAAAATGTATGTATGAATGAATGAATGAATGAATGAATGAATGAATGAATGAATGAATGAATGAATCCCTCAATAGTTAAATCTTTCAGGAGGGGTTTTAAAACATCCCCTGTAAATTAAGCTTTACACTCCAAGTCCATCTACTGCTCTATCAGCTTGTGCTCCCACCTTGGATGTCTTCACCAGGGTATACCCACACACCCCCATATTGCTGTCTGTTTAGGGAGAGTTGCAGTGTAGCAAGCTGCATTTTGCCTGAGTAATGACAGGCTGACAAGAGCTTCCCCTCCATCTTTACAGCCATGAGTTACATGCGACTAGGAACAGCTGATCATCCTGGACACTGTCTGCGTTACCAAAACTGGAGAGTGCAAAATCTGGTGCTCTGCACAGAAGCCAATCAGCTTCTGGGTTTTAGCCCAGGTTCACACTGAGGGCAGATTTGAAATCGTGCGAGTTCAGCAGAACTTGCGCGATTTCGGGGGAGATTTGACAGACATTGTGCGAGTTTCATGCACAGGGTGTCTATTGAAATCTCCCCTGAAGTTGCCAAAAGTAGTGCAGAAACTACTTTTGGGAATCGGTGCAGAGCCGCAGAGTCGGCGTCATACCAAGTCGAACAGTGCCATTGCCAGCAATAGGCTCCGATTTGACATGTCAAATTGCATGCCAAATCAGCCCAATGTGAACATGGGCTTATTATCAAGGCTTCAAGTCAGAAGCCAATTGGCTACAATGCACAGCTGCACCAGAGTCTAAGTGCTCCAGGTTTAGGGCAAATTCACACTTGTAGTATGTGAATTCGCAGAGCAGCTGGAGCCATTCGGCACTACACACTCTGCGTTGCTGGCAGCTAGGGGGCAGTGCACCGCACTGCTTTTTTTTTTTGTTTTGTACAAATCTTTATTTGAAGTGTACAAAAAAGTACACTTCATTCACTGCAATATTGAACGAAGCCTGACATTGCCCTGCAATTTGGCCCATTGCACTGCAATACAATGCATAAAACGCTAGGCTGTGTTGCAGTGTGAACGTGACACATAGGTAACAATTGTTTCCAGTGTGTCCCTGCAGTGACATTTTACCATGTGGTAAAATGTCTGTCACTGCACATAGTGTAAAATTGGCCCTTAGTAAATCTTCCCCTGTGCCTCTCAATTCTCAGCAGAAATTACATAGAATCTTCCTTAGGACATTAGTATGTTACGAAGACTAAATGTAGCAACAATGGGGCTATAGATAAAGACATTTTTTTTTAAAAAGCATCTTTTTGCCAGCTGTCAACCACACTATTTGCATCGGTTACTCCATGTATCGAGGTTATTCACAACCTGACTATACTGCTGCAATTTTACCACGTCACACATGCTTACTGAAAAATTCAACACCATGCTGTTAATATCTCCAAGTGCAATAAAACATCTAAGAGAAGCCAGCTTACTTGGCTGTTTATTGAAACATTTGTTACCTTAAAAAAAAAAAAGGCTCTGGAGCCATCCAAACGACAGTCTTCTCTAAAAACCTAAGCAAACCTTATTTGTATACAATTCTTAAACTCGGGGAAAAAAAAAAAAAAAAAAAACGTTGGACATTTTCCCACCAAAATGTGGCTATCCAATGCGTCAGACAAAACATTAACCTTCACACCATGCTGCTGACTTCTGGGAAACTGTCCTACCTCCTTTAGCTGAGGACATATCGAAGTCAAACATCTGAAGCTCACTGGCTAGGGTGATATCATTTAACCCACTGTTTGTTTCTCAGAAGCACTCCCTCAATAACAACAGGATTTAATTATGAAGTCACAACATTTTCCACATACCATAATGCACAAGTCACCAAACATACATCAGGCTAGGCATAAATTGTATATACGATCAGAAAATGTCCAAAGTCACCAAAATGTACTGAGCTGATTAAAAAGGAAAAAACTATAAATATTTTATTATTATTATTAGACCAGAACCACAAATGAGGGCGCAAGTGTCCTCTTCCACCCTTCTAAAAAGTAATAATCAATATTCACTCCCCAAGATCTGTTAAGCAGGCCATACAAAGTTG
Source organism: Lithobates sylvaticus (assembly GCA_028564925.1). NCBI lineage: Eukaryota > Metazoa > Chordata > Amphibia > Anura > Ranidae > Lithobates > Lithobates sylvaticus. Next base: position 401,019,348 of record CM053027.1, read on the forward strand.
TATCTAATAGGATTCCTCCATTCATACTATACATTACAGATGGACACATCTACCCCTGTGGCTAATATTTTCTCACAGTCAGCACCAGTGACTGTCACAATGCGCAAAACGCTACTGCATCCATTTGGCTGACAATTTTTCAATCGGCTCCCTCAATTATAAAGGAGGTCAGGTGGGAGGGTGGAAACATGGCCATCCAAGGATCAATATTTACCCAGTGCAGCAAGACTTGTCCAAAATTTGCATAGTGTATAGTCGGCTTTAACATCTGCTGACTGTGTACTGCACACTTTCCTTCCCAGTGGGGAGGCCATTATTGAGGGAACAATATGCCGGAATGCGATTGGCTTCTTTCAACGTTCCTCAAAACATCCTGAGGATACAGAGACATGACTCAGGACACCTCTGTCACATGTTTTACACTAGTTAGGGATGACAGCTACTCAGGTGAATGTAAAGATTGTTGGGGGTACAAGCGCTTTAGAATTTATATTTTACTGAATGCCCTACAAAAGCCAAGTCTGACTCCTTAAAAAAATACAAATAAAAAACACACACACACACACACACACACACACCATCTAGGGCTGCTTGAAAGCATGTCATATTTGACTCGGTGACCGATTTCGAAACCTGTCCAGAGGTTGTGCAAGAGAACTTTTTTCCATCAAAGTAAAATTTTGGTGGTAATTAAGCCAAAGCGGGAACAGTGCTGAGAGTTTCTCAATGGTGATCACCCACTGATGTTCCAGGAAGGTGAGACTTTCATGGTTTTCTGTAAACCTCTGACCCACTTTCAAATATATGTTAATTCTGGCTTGGCAGTGATGATTATCAGTGATGCTTTTTAACCACCCAATGTGGACTTGGCATCAGATATATTTTTCTATGCTAAGTGCAGGCGTGCCATATAAAATTGTAATTGCTACACTTACAGGTATTTATTACCTCTCAGAGATCACAGTAATCCTGACAATGCCTTTGTCTGCTGTGCAACTCTTGGTGTTCATGCAAATTGTCTCTCACAGATTTACCCCTTTCTGCAGCTACTCATCCTGTGACTTTCTACAAAATGACCGTGTTACAGTCTGATCACTCTGACTCCATAAATGTTTTGTGCTGGCTGTAGCAGACTGATGGCATCACCACAATTTAGGCAAAGTCACTTTTAATGGTCAAAGAGAGAATATATATATATATATATATATATATATATATATATATATATATATATATATATATATATATATATATATATATCAGGGCTCGACAATCCCCAGGCGCCAGGGCGCCATGGCGACTAGAATTAGTGACCTGGCGCCCGGGGCAGCCCATCTGGGGTATCCTGTCTCGGTGCGGACCCCCCTCCTCGGCCCGCGATTGCGTCGGGCCGCGCCGGCCGGTAATCGAGGCCGCGGCTTTGCGGCCTTCTGCAAGCCTATGCTTCCTTTTAAGATCTTGGCGCCATCTAGTGGTGGCCGTTGGTATGACATCCAGCAATGCTAATGGAGCCCTGTCTGCTGCCTCCATTTACACAGGCGAATAGAACCAAAATACACACACATATTTATTTTATATATATATATATATATATATATATATATATATATATATATATATATATATATATATATATATATATATATATATATATATATATATATATATATATATATATATATATATATATATATTTATATATATATATATATATATATATATATATATATATTAGTTATATATATATATATATATATAATAATATATAGTTATATATATATATATATAATATATTAGTATATATATATATATATATATATATATATTAGTTATATATATATATATATAATATATTAGTAATATGTGTATGTATGCTTTGGTTGTAGTCGTCTGTGTAAATTTTAAGATAGCTTTTTTCAATATAAAAAATTAACCATTGTCGGTCGTTATCAATCGGCTTTTTTTCTCCTCGTGCTGTCAGGGCGAGGAAAAAAAAATAGCCGATTACCGGCTGTGTTGACATCACGTTATCAGCTGTCATTGGCTGACAGCTGATCACATGGTAAGGGGTCGGGATCGATCCCTTACTCGGATCTGTGATCCAGCGAGTCTCACAGACTCGCTGATCACAGAGCAGGGGGCGCGCAGGCCGCTCGTACAGGGGACAACGTCATAGGACGTCGTCCCGGCAAAGCAGAACGACGGCTACAGCGCGGATCTCAATAAGTTAAAAAAAAAAAAAAACTGGCTCCTAACTTTTTTAGCTGGCTCCTAGATTCCAAGCAAATTTGTCAAGCCCTGATAGATATATATATATATATATATATATATATATATATATATATATATATATATATATATATATATATATATATATATATATATATATATATATATATATATATATATATATATACATATATATATATATATATATACATACACACACATATACATATATACACATACATATATACATACACACACATACAAAAAGTTATATAAATAATGGGGCGCTGACATAAAAAGTAAGTATGCTAAAATTAGATGAGTAAAAAGTGTGGCGCTTGTGAGAAATAAGCCACTCCGAGGGGATGGTCCAGCAAGGATGGCTCAAATCAAAGCGTCAAGAAATTAATGAAATAAATAATGAACGTATAGCATCAAGTATTGAACAGTGCTATACACATGGCATCAGCCCAATACATAAATATAATGGATTTACAAATGTGAATGAATTCCAAATAGTAAGTGCACCGAAATAAATAGCAATAAATAAGTGCAATAAATTAATAAGGTGACAGTCAATAAATAAATATATAAAACCGTGAGAAAAAAACTGCAATGTTTGATCAGTGTAAACAATAAAAGAGCCAAAAGTATGTGCAAATGAGCAAGTCGGTGAACAAATATATGGCAGCTAAACCTGTGCAAAAAAAGCAAAAAATTACCGACTAAACCTGTGTAGTTCAAGAAATGTGCAAAAATATGAATATAAAATGAATAGTCCAAAATAAAAGTGCTTATAAAAATTCAAGTCAATGCAATTTGGCAAAATGAATCCCCATACACGGTGCAATCTCTATGCAATCTCCAAGTGAATTTAGTGTAGTGAACTTTGCAGATGCGATCAAACAGTCTTTAAAAAAGGGTTATCAGAAAAGGTGCTCCTTCCCAAGCAGGTGTCCAAGGCCGTTTCCCCTAACCCCTTACCTTATAGGCAAGGAAAAACAACCTTAATGAGCAAACGCAAGGGCATCCACCTCCTTGATTTCCACTCTTCTGGCTGCGTCCTTACAAACCTCCTCTCCAGGTGTCAGGCGGACATATGTGCAAAAGATGGGAAGCGCTCCATAGTGTAGTAATTCAACATACTTAATAAATTAACAAATAAATGACTTACAATTACAGCAGAGTAAATGCAGCGGTGCGGTTAAAAACAATACAGTGTGAGATCCCGGCCAAGGTCTCACACACACACATAGATGTCACCAGGCTCTGATTCCTTACGCGTTACGTCACGCCCACGTGACTTTATCAAAGGCTTTCCTTTGATAAAGGAAAGCCTTTGATTAGCCTTTGATAAAGTCACGTGGGCGTGACGTAACGCGTAAGGAATCAGAGCCTGGTGACATCTATGTGTGTGTGTGAGACCTTGGCCGGGATCTCACACTGTATTGTTTTTAACCGCACCGCTGCATTTACTCTGCTGTAATTGTAAGTCATTTATTTGTTACTTAATAAATTATGTTGAATTACTACACTATGGAGCGCTTCCCATTTTTTGCACATATGTCCGCCTGACACCTGGAGAGGTTTGTAAGGACGCAGCCAGAGGAGTGGAAATCAAGGAGGTGGATGCCCTTGCGTTTGCTCATTAAGGTTGTTTTTCCTTGCCTATAAAGTTAAGGGGTTAGGGGAAACGGCCTTGGACACCTGCATGGGAAGGAGCACCTTTTCTGATAACTTTTTTTAAAGACTGTTTGATCGCATCTGCAAAGTTCACTACACTAAATTCACTTGGAGATTGCATAGAGATTGCACCGTGTATGGGGATTCAATTTGCCGAATTGCACAGGACTTGAATTTATAAAGCACTTATTTTGGACTATTAATTTATATATTATATTTTTGCACATTTCTTGCTTGAACTACACAGGTTTAGTCGGTAATTTTTTGCACAGGTTTAGCTGCCATATATTTGTTCACCGACTTGCTCATTTGCACATACTTTTGGCTCTTTTATTGTTTACACTGATCAAACATTGCAGTTTTTTTCTCACGGTTTTATATATTTATTTATTGACTGTCACCTTATTAATTTATTGCCCTTATTTATTGCTATTTATTTCGGTGCACTTACTATTTGGAATTCATTCACATTTGTAAATCCATTATATTTATGTATTGGGCTGATGCCATGTGTATAGCACTGTTCAATACTTGATGCTATACGTTCATTATTTATTTCATTAATTTCTTGACGCTTTGATTTGAGCCATCCTTGCTGGACCATCCCCTCGGAGTGGCTTATTTTTCACAAGCGCCACACTTTTTAATCATCTGAAGATTAGTATTATTTTGATTTTATTTATTTAGTGCTATCCTATTACGCATTTATCCTTTGTAATTTTAGCATACTTACTTTTTATGTCAGCGCCCCATTATTTATATAACTTTTTACTGATTGCTGGTGTGTGAACACCTTGATGGTGGCTGCGGCAGTTGTTGTCTGTAGTTTACACACACATGTCACAAATGTATTTTTGCCTATTAGTTCTGCTTTAATGACCTTTTCTAAAATCGTGGCCTGTGCTTTTTGATTCAATAAAGATCACGCGCTCCTCATATCGGGGCTTGAGGGAGACCTGCAATCATAAGGATTGACTGAAATCTCATGTCAGGGCTGCCAGAAAAGCAACCTTTTTATCTCCAATTAGTGCCCGAGTTGTATTGGAAGTAGTTGCCAGTCAGACTGTGTAGCAGTAAATGAAGATGCTGTTATGAGCCTTAAAACCCAGATCTCAGCATCCTATGGCCACCAGGATTTTTTTTCAGGCCCGTTTGTGACCCATTACCATGACCTGTTGTACAGCACCTTTAAACACCTTATGCTGGCTATAAACATGATAGTTTTGCAGGTCGTTTTCATGACTAGCCCATTAGCACAGCATTGCAAACAGTGGCATAACTAATCCTGAATTGTTAAAACATAATCGCTTAGGGATGGTTCACACAAAACCACTCCAGATCCGTTCTAGATGCGTTTCTTAGCTATGGACCGGCAGACAAAACATGTCGCTTGCTCGTTTGACAGATGAGCTACACATGCCATTTATGTGTCGGCAGGAACCCCGCTTCTTGATGTATTCTGACCTGCCATCCTATTCTTTGGCTAGGAGCAGTCTGTCTCTATTGCATGAGGCACAAAAAATAGTTCCTACATGAACTTGGATTGATGTTCTGCTACTACATAAAATCACTACAATAGTTAGTAGTTTATAATTCTTAAGATGTTCTAGTTTAACCACTTCAATACAGGACATTTATACACCCTTCCTTCCCAGACCAATCTTTAGCTTTCAGCGCTCTCACACTTTGAATGCCAGTTACTCAGTCATGCAGCACTGTACCCAAACAAAATTTTTATCATTTTTTTTTCCATACAAATAGAGCTTTATTTTGGTGGTATTTAATCACCACTGGGTTTTTTTGGAAAAAAATAAAAAAAAAAATAAAAAGACTTTTTTTTTTTAGTCTCCATGATAACATTTTGCAAACAAGTCATTTTTGTTCGTAAATATGGGCCAAAAATGTATACGGCTACATCTCTTTGGTAAAAAATAACCCAAATTAGTGGATATCTTTTGGTCTACAAGCTATGGTGCAAATCATTGAAAATTTGATCTCATCTGATGAACTTGAGGCCCTGAAATGTCAGGAAAAGTACAAATACCCCCCAAATGACCCCTTTTTGAAAAGTAGGCAGTCAAGGGTATTTAGTAGGAGGCATCGTGAGTTTTTTGAAGCTGTAATATTTTTCCCCACAATTCTTGGAAAAATTACTTTTTCTCTTTTTCATAAAATTGTCATAAGTTATTTTTCACACACAGCATATGCATACTTCCAATTACACCCCAAAATACATTCTGCTACTCCTCCCGAGTATGGTGATACCACATGTGTGGGACTTTTACACAGCCTGGCCACACAGAGGTCCAACATGCAGGGAGCACCATCAGGGGTTCTAGGAGCATAAATGACACCTAATTTCCTAACAACCTATTACATTTGTGAAGGCCCTGGAGCACCAGGACAATGGAATTACCCACAAAATGACCCCTTTTTGGAAAGCAAACACCAACATATATTCTATGAGGCATGGCCTGGTGACAGGTACTCGGATGGGCTGGTGACAGGTACTCGGATACTCAGATGGGTGGTGACAGGTCCTCTTTATTGGGGGGGGGGGGGGGCAGTCAGGTGTGGTGTGTACTGTAAGCGGTAATGAGATGTTACCGCGATTTGTTGACATTCGGTGACCGGCTGTGATTACCACGTGACCGGCTGTGTCCAAAGAGCCAATTTCATTTCACTGCGATTACTTGCCGCTCTGTGCGCACCCTAGGCGATTGGACACAGCCGGTCACGTAGTAAAGAGCAATTTTTATTGGCTCTTTACACGGGTCTGGGATGGGCTGTGTCCGAGGGACACATCTCATCCCCCATCGCCGCAGGCCCCCGGTAGAGGCGAGAAACAGAGGACGTCATACGATGCCCGCCCAGGATGGGAGATCCCATCTGTGGGCATCATATGACTATAGCCTGGTAATGAAGTGGTTAAAGAAAAAAAAAAAATATTTTTTGAAGATGAATTCTTCCATGGTGCCTAAAAAAGGTCAGTTTTTCTTGTAGAACATTTTTATTACTTGGAAGAATATGTAAGAATTGAATGTTCAGAGCTAGGCCATAGTTCTAGGCCCTGTGCACACAGTGCATTTGCCCATCTCTCCTAGATGGTTTTCCTCCAGGCATACAAGACATAAACCAGCAGGTAACAGCATGAAAGGGGGGAAGAAAAAAGGAAGGACTTTAAGTCACTTTGCAGACCTTGCATGAAAAAGCCCACTTACAATGCAACAACCCCCCCCCCCCCAAAATAAAATTCTTACACCCCAGATTCCAGCAGCTTTCTGAATGCGCTGACGACATCACTGGTCGTTTTCACAGGATCCTCGAAAATCTGAGGACCCCAAATACGCATGTGCATCAAGGTGTGTTTTTGGAATGTTAGGCAGGAGCATTATCATGCACCAATGTGCATTTCTATTGTGTGCCATCATGCAATATTAATCCAGCACTGGCATCCATTTCCCCATGTGAAAGTATTTTTGAATTTAGGATTACGCCAGTGACCAAGGCATAGTAAAGTATCTCTAGGCATTTTTTTGGGTGCATGCAAAATAACCTAGCAGGGTTTTAACCCTTTTCTATCCAAAAAAACTAAAAGTTTTGCCTATACATACAACTTAATGCCTTTGACTGCTATTGGCCTCCCAATGCACTAAAATGCAGGAAAAACTGGACATTTATCTGTCAAAATGTCCTGCACTACAGCGTAGAGATGCGATCAAAAGCCATTTTTACTCAGGGCAACCTGGACATGTGTGTTTGAGCACACTATAATGCATGCGTTAGGGCTTTGTTCAGACGGGCACTGGCACCCATAATGCGTGCAGGCTGCCTGTGTTTTGTGTTTAGCAGATATTCCACTTCTATAGGCTGCCTGCAAACAACCTGGGGTGGATACTGCTGCCAAAACAAAGACAGCCAGCACACAGTACGGTGCCAGCACCCATCTGAACGGGGTCTAAAGCCCCATACACACTATCAGATTATCTGCAGACTTTTGTCTTCAGATTTACCAAAACCATGTAGTGCAAGGGCCTGTCTGATTGCATACAAATTGAAAATCTTAAGGTTTGACCTCATATTATATGGTTTTGGTAAATCTGAAGACAAAAGTCTGCAGATAATCTGATAGTGTGTATGGAGCTTAACACACAACAGTGTAAATGGGCCCACAATAAATTGCTCGATCACTGTGCAGTAGCACATTGTGGATTTAGGATCCTTAGCTTTCCCAGGATCCCACAGAAGGCCCAGTTATTTTGGCCCAGGTAAGTAGGCAGAAAAATTTGAAGTGTAAGGCTAGTATTTTTTAGGATTTTTCTTTTAACATTTTATCTTAATATGGCTTTCAGCCAGCACATTGTATGGACAGGTAGGGCTCCAACAATATTAAAATTGGAGAGTGCCTAATCTGGTGCAGCTGTGCGTAGTAGCCAATCAGCTTCTAACTTCAGCTTGTTTAATTAACCACTTGCCGACTGCTGCACGCCGATATATGTCGGCACAATGGCAGCGGTGGGCAAATGGGTGTACCTGTGCATCCCCTTTAATTGTCAGGGCTAGCAGGCACCCACCACGTACATCGCGACCGCAGACATCGCGACCGCAGACTCAATGTCCACCGATGGCTCGCGATCGTGTCACGGAGCCGCAGTACGGGGAGATGCCTATGTAAACAAGGCATTTCCCCATTCTGCCTAGTGACATGACAGGGATCTACTACTCCCTGTCATCGGGAGCAGTGATCGCTGACATGTCAGTGGTAGCCCATCCCCCCACCCCATTGCCCCCTAGTGTTTCACCCCTTCCCTGCCAGTATCATTTACACAGTAATCAGTGCATTTTTATAGCACTGATCGCTGTATAAATGACAATGGTCCCAAAATAGTGTCAAGTGTCCAATGTGTCGGCCATAAGAAAAAAAAATAAAAAATATTGCAGATTGCCGCCATTACTAATAAAAAAAAAAAATTATAATAAAAATGCCATAAAACTATCCCCCATTTTATATATGCTCTAAATATACGCTTATTGCGATTTTTTTTACCAAACGTATGTAGAAAAATACATATCGGCCTAAACTGAGGAAAACAAATGTGTTTTTTTTTTTTTTTTTTTTATATATATTTTTGGGGGATATAGCAAAAAAAAAAAAAAAAAAAAATATTGCTTCTTTTTCTTTATAGCGCAAAAAATAAAAACCGCAGGAGGCGATTAAATACCACCAAAAGAAAGCTCCATTTGTGGGGAAAAAAAAATAAATAAAAAGAACATCAATTTTTTTTTGGTGTAACGTTGCACAATTGTCAGTTAAAGCAACACAGTGCCGAATAGCAAAAAGTGCTCTGGTCAGGAAGGGGGCAAGATCTTCCGTGGCTGAAGCGGTTAAACTTTGACAGAAAAGAAAAAACAGAAGCCGATTTGTATGCAGAGTTGCACCACATTTTGCACTTTCCAGGCTTAGTAAATCAACCCCCTATGTATTCTGACAGGGACTGACTATCACCCACCAGAACCCACTGATTGGCTCCATTGGCTGAATGGTCTATGGAACAACACACACAGAGCCAAGTAAAGATCACTAGCGCAGTGATGATTACAGAGCCATAAAACAAAAATAGAAAAAAAATGTTATGTTTAAGGGGCCCATTCACACTAAAATCTGCATGGAGAAAAAAAAAAAAAAATTTTAAAGAAAAGATCACGCTGCATATACCTGTGCGAGTCACATGCAATTTTGTGTTCTGAATGGGCTCAAATCACACCAAAAGTAGTACATGCATTTCTTTTGAAAACGCACTGCAACCAAATCACATTTGTACCATGCGATCTGGTGTGGGCAAACACACCAAGTTTGTAACCTGCTTTGGGGTGGTAACTTTGAACTGACAAACGCTGCAGTGGAATTCTAATGCGGTGGGGGAAACTGGCACAGAACACGGGTTTCCCACATGGCATTTTTAGTGTGAACAGGCCCTTGTCAGTGCGCCTCCTTTTCTTTTAGCTCCTTAGTGCAGTAATTTATGCCCACATGCAGGAGCGGCCCGTCCATTAAGAGCGCACTGGCGCAGATCCCTCTCTCCAGCCACCCCCTCTGAGTAATGGATAGATTCATGCATAGCCCGCCACTGCCACCCCCTATTCAGGTGTCCGGCCCTTTTTTGGACACCTGAATTCCAGCAGCGGAGGTATTTTTTTTTTTAAGCACCTGATAGAGCCATAGGCTCTAAAAGGCTTCAGAAAAAGGTAGACTTGGAGAGCAGAGCATTGAGCTTGCAGTCCACCAGATGTGTTAGAAAAGCAAACAAATATTTGATTTTCTAACACTGAACTGACTCTCCGCCAATCAGGTACCGTGGGTCTAATACCCGTCGCCTGATTATCTGACGGCACAGGCACCCCAATTGGACGCCTAGCAGACTGCAGAAGAGGGGGGGGAGACGCATGGAGGACACAGGAGCCCACCCACAGCCTGACCTGCCACTAAGATGGGGCAAGTGATGGGCAGACAGTGGGCAGGCGTCAGCCCCCAAAAAAAAAAAAATGTTTACAGATGCATGTTTAGGTGTCTACACCGCAACATTATTAATAAAAAAAAAAAAAAGTCTTCAACAGATATGCATGTTTATGCAAAGTCTTTACTAAACATTTTACTGAGGATCCTTTGGTAAACAAAAATCAGGAGTATAAACAATCAGTAAATTACTACATCTGTGTGCGACTGGCCAAATACTTTTTTTTTTTGGGGGGGGGGGGGGGGGGGGTTAATACAACGCTAATGACTAATTTCACACATAACTGGATGTAGGGATCAGAGATAAATTGCACTGACATCTTCAGCACCTGTCAAAGAAAAGAAGTCTACATCTGCCAAGTTTTAAATGAGTTCAACAAGTGTGAAACAAACACATTTATAAGAATTGGCAGGGTCCTGTGGTGTAGCTGCTGGGACAGCCAGGGTGCGACTGGATCCTCCACTGGAATACAGGGGGGACAATACAGAAGGCACCAGTTACCTCCACATCACAGACACCCATTGACTATTCAGAGGAGGTCAGGTAAGGAGGAGGAGAGGAAGTGAAGGAATGCTCTGCATAGAGAGCCCCCAGGCTGTGTCATTGTACAGAAGGATGGAGTGACAGAACACAATCACCGACATGTGCTGGGAGGATGTCTCCATGGGGAATGAATGACCCCCCCAGCAAGAAAACAAACACGGGTTGCCATCAGGTCAGACTGTGAAGGGGGAGAGAAGGCTGTGTATAGACCCTCCCCCTCCTCTCCTATGAATGGAGGCACAAAACGTGGCAGCTTCTACTCAAACACGCTCTTGTCTCCATCTTCACATGGGGGATGGATCAGGGAGGGCACAGCTCACAGCCCCCACCACAACACCATACACACACCGCTGCTGTGTATTCCCTGTCAGCTGACATCCATGTGATACCTGACACACATGTGCCATCAGTGTGTCAGGTATCACTGATCACCTCAAAACTTTGCCATCTCTGATCACCTCAAAACTTTGCCATCGTTTACCACCTCGAAACTTTGCCATCGTTTACCACCTCGAAACTTTGCCATCGTTTACCACCTCGAAACTTTGCCATCTCTTACCACTGATCACCTCAAAACTTGCCATCTTTTACCACTGATCACCCCAACTTTACCATCTCTTACCACCTCAAACCTTACCATCTCTTACCACTGATCACCCCAACTTTACCATCTCTTACTAGTAACCACATTCCTTACCCCCGATCACCCTCCCAACTAAAACAAGCCTTAGCACCGATCACCCCCTGGGACGGCCCACACATGTCTAGCCCCCCTTTACCTGCAGTAGACGAGGCAATCCATGTGGTTGATCTCGTTGTCGGATCGGTAGCGGCGGTAGTCCTCCCAGAGGTCCTTGATGGCGGTGACGGCCAGGATGAAGAGGACAGGGGCCAGCGCCAGCTCGGGTTTGAAGGCGTTGACTGCGGGCACGAAGTTGAGCAGGGCGATGAAGACGAAGTAGACATTGGCCAGACGATGGAACTGCTCGAAGAGGTTCTTGGGCAGGAAGGAGAGCGCTGTGTACTTGGTGGTCTTGATGGAGTTGGCGGCGTAGTGTCGGTTGGGGTTGTCATGGGCCGCCTTCCCGGAGGAGTCATAGAGCAGGTTAGAGCGGACACTCCTCACCTTATTCTCCTTCGGACCTTTCCTTCTCTTCTTCTTCCTTCTCCTCCTCACCCCCCTCTCCTCCTCTTCTCTGGGGTCTCCCCCGTCCTCCTCCGCCGCCGCCATCCCTCTCCCCATCCTAACACACACAGTGTGGGCTCCCGGACATGTCCCCGTACACTATGAGAGAAGTCAGCCCTCAGGGACCAGGACCAGCACTCCTCTCATCTTCCTCTTTTCTCCTCACAGGTACACGGGCTTCCCGCTTCGCAACTTTCCTTTCCAAACTTTATGTGTGATAGAGGACAGCGCACAAACCCCGCCCCTCAACTGGGTGAAAGCAAATAATCTCCGCCCCCCCTCCTCTGCTGGGTCACAGCACAAAAGCCCGTCTTCTCTCCTATGTGGGTGCCGACATGCTCCGCCTCCTTTCCCCGGTGAACGCGGCCAGCTCCGCCTCTTCTCCGGTGAAGCCCCGCCCATCGCTCTGTGTGAGAGGGGAAGAGGGCGGTCCTCCTCGGCTCTAGTCCGGCCCCTCGTAGTTTCCGCTGCTGAGCTGTAAGGAGGTGGGAGGAGGGAGAGGGGGCGGTTCCAGTGTGCGGGGATGTTTGAAGAAGCCCCCGGATAGGAGGAGGCAGTCAGCAGGACAAACAAAGCTGTGCCACGCTTTGTCTGGGTACAAGATCTACAATCTCCAGTGTTGAGCAGTGTAGTGATGATCACCTAGAAAGTAGGCAAACACTTATTACAATTGGTCCATCAGGCAGCGTAGTACAATGTCATTAGACAAGGTACCTTAGTTGCTCAAGTTTTTATACACTGTATATTGGTGAGTCTGGGTATGCCCAATAGGCTGTTTTGTATTATAATCTTTGAAAATAAAGATGAAATAAAAAAATAAAATAATGATCACCTAGGACTGGAGGCTTCCTGCACTATGTATATTCTGTGTACACAGTTCTCCATTCTCTTATTATACTGGGCAGGTCAGTCATTGCTGGGATGACATTCACCATGATCATGTAGCAATAACATTCCATAGAAGATCATCATCTTGAGAATGAGGAGTTAGATCATCAGGAAATCAGTCATCATCCTGGCGGTGTGTGCTCTCTGACGTTCCCATAGCGTATACTTCCAGACATCCGTGCTCTGCAAAAACAATCACTTGTGTGCAATAAAAATGCAAACTGTTCATACTATTGCAACTTTAGTTGCATTGACGATGGAAATCACAATGGTGTCCATTCACATCAATGCAACTCAGATTTTGGAAAAAAGTTCCTGTGCTGCTTTCATGCGATTTCAGCACAATTTTGGCAAATTATTATTACCAAAAGTATTGGGACACCTTTCTTTACACGCACATGAACTAATGGCATCCCAGTCTTAGTCCGCAGGGATCAATATTGAGTTGGCCCACCCTTTGCAGCTATAACAGCTTCAACTCTTCTGGGAAGGCTGTCCACAAGATTTAGGAGTGTGTCTATGAGAATGTTTGACCATTCTTCCAGAAGCGCATTTGTGAGGTCATGCACTGATGTGTTCAGCCCAATGAGTGTGTCTTAACACATTGGGGTATGAAGACATTGGGGTGAAGTGGAGTAGCATGGAAACACAAGTGGTTACCTGGGGTAACGAAAGTGTAGCAAGCAGCCTGTCGATAACGTGTATCTGCTATAGGTGGAGTGGTCTCTAGCAGTGAGGGAGATGTTGTTGGCACTCCTTCTGCCAACATCTGTCTCCCAGAGCAACGGGAGTGAAAAAATGCTGCAGAGGTTACCATCCTGTACAGGGGTACGGAGGTTCAATAATTAAATGCAAGTGCGAAGCCTGCGTAAGGTGCATGGCAGGGCCCACTCCACTACTGGGGATTATTGGTGGAATATGCTGGACAGGTGGATGTGGACATTGACTCAGTGTGTCCCTCCTAAATGCAGATTACAGAGAAGGTTTACATTGTCATGGAGAACCAAGAGTTAACTGGAGAACAGTTGCGGTGTCAGTGTACATGGTGTACGTTCAACTCTAAGAATAGAGATCCTCCTTAACGTTGTGTGTTCCCCTACAGCAACCTCAGCCTTGTCCCAGGGTATTGATGAAGAAGGCACTACCCCATGTGTAGAAAAATCCCCATGTTTAAAGTGCCTAGTGTAGCCCAGAAGAACCCACCCCAGGGTAGGACTTTCATGTTAATTTGCTTGGCACCCAACAAGGAGGAAAACATGGAGAACAAGACAAACAACAGCTACCCTATTACCCCCTTGCTTATGTTTGTATGATACCTGATGCTTAACTTGCAAATTTTAGCTGGGTAATGTTGGGGCTTGTCTTTACGGTGGTGCACTTGTTACAGTCTCTTTAGAACTGCATGCAGTGAATGACTATTAGGCTGCTAAGTAATAGGCAGTCTCTACTGGCATTAAACTGCTGACAGTGAAGGGATAAGCACAGTTGATTCCAATCACCAATCCTGGCGCACAGCAAATCTTGTCCCTGTCGCCAATTTTCACACTTCCACTGCTGCCAGGAGGGTGGTGGGATGAGGAGCCTGCACTGAACAGCAGCAGGGAGAGGAAAGCAGGCAAGAAACTCTGCAGCCCGCTCTGTCCTCTACATGGCGTCGGCCCCCCCTCCTCCAGCAGCCAGCTGAGCACCCAGCTACATATACAACAGGTTGGGTTCAGCGGGCCACCAAACATGACCCATTCAAGTGAATTGGACCAAATTGCAACTGCAAGCCAGACAATATTCCCTTTTAAAATCTGTATTCAGCTGCAGAAAAAAAACAGGCATTCAGGCAATGGCAGTATCACCTACTGAATGTCTGGCAGCCGCTGCTCTGCCACCCTTTGATCACTTTCCAGAGTGTGCTGCTCATGTAAACGAGTCCTAAAAGTGATATGTGACTGCTATTTTTAAAGCTGAATTCCAAGTATTGTACTTGTTAAATAGTTTTGTTGGTTTAGCTTGGACTAATGTAAGTATGTACTATACCTGAGGGATCCCCCTGGAAGCTGGAAAGTAGACATCTCTATAATCTCCACTTGCTTCCAGGTCCCGTGCCAAGCAGCTGACCTGCTGCATGTGAACACAGTAGGTCGTCCACTCAGTTCGGGGACCATTCAGAAAACGCTTTGTATGTCTATCAATGACTGAAAAGTGTTCTCTCATTGGATGAGATGGAGAGGCGGGCAGTGACAATAAATATTCATACCTGGAATTCAGATTTAATGTCCAATAGTGTGCACCAAAATAATTAGGCACTTCCTCTAATGTTTTAGAGGTGGCCATACATACATAGATTTGTCCTGGAGGAATCTTCCGTTCAGGCTACTGTATAGTGACAGCCGTCAACCATGGGTGTGAGAATACCCAAACAGTGCCTGCAACGGATGGATTGGATGCTTTTGCTGTTCAGAAACAGTTTCCCACCCACCCAAACTTAGTCTAAATACTGTAGGTGTAGAAATTTGCAAATTTGCACCAATCTTTTTGTTATTCCTCTATAACTGTCTGCAGACAGTGATTTTTCATCACATTGAAAGGTTGTTATATAAGCCAATGTGGACATTGACTATCATTTCCTTTGCCTTTTTCTTGCAATTATTCATATTGCTCTAATCAGACAAAAAAAAAAAAATGGAACTGTCTGTGGCCAACCTAAGCTATCCTACCAAATGGGCAGAGGAGGGCTAAGACATATTTTATCTATGTAAATAAACTATGAGCCCTTCAGAGAAAAGAAGATAATTGTGTTATCTGGTTATATAGTGCTGTTAGCTGTTTCAGGTTTTTAAAGTCTTTTTCTTTGGACCAAAGTAGTTAAAGATATTGGTCTACCAAGAAGACCTAACGTGGAAAAACTGATGTCACCCAGCAACAAATTTACACACTGACTTACACGGAGCAAATTTCTTTCCTGCAACCACAAGGGAAGAAGACAGTGATTATCGCTAGTGGCTTCCAAGAGACTTGGTTGTACCCAAGTTTATCGATCGATCAATTGCCCATTAACGGTTTGAATATGGGCCAGTTCCTGCTGATCCAGCCAAGATTCGAACCGTGTATGGCCAGCCTTAGATAAATATTTTTATATAAAGAGAATACACACTTTGTACTTGCATGCTTCAGTTCTCTCCCACAGAGGGGAAGATTTACTAAAGCTGGGTTCACACTTATGCAAATTGGATGCGGATTTCTCTGCATCCAAATTGCTCCAATTTGCATGTCAGGAGAATGTGACCAGCTCTCTATGGAGCCGATTCACACATCTCCGGTGCAAATTGCACAGAAGCCCTGTGTCTCCTCTGGTCCGTTTCAGGTCCGAATTCAGACAAAAATTCAGACCGAAATCGGACCTGAAACAGTGAACAGGGACGCACCGGACCCCTGCTGTGAGCCGCTCCGTGCCGCAGTGTGAACCCAACCTAAAGCTGGAGAACAGAATCTGGTACAGTTGTGCATAGTAACCAATCAGCTTCTAATGCCTCGTACACACAATGAGAATATTGGATGAGATTATTAGATGAATGAACGTCTGTTTTTTGTTGCATTCTAGTCTCATTTAGAAAATGAAGAGGTTACTAAAGTTGCGAAAATTCTTGTACCAAAGAATAAAAATCCAGAAGTGATGCCATGTATTGTATTGTACAGTAAACCCTTGGTTTAAGAGCGTTTTTGCTAGACAAGCAACATTTTTTAATAAAATTTGACTTGATAAAGAAGCATCATGTCTAAATTGAGTATAAAAGAGAAGAGAGGCGCCTCTAAGTGTAGCAATATGGTTACATGTAATGAAATTGAAGCGCTTGTGGAGCGCTCGTGGAAGGGATAACTTTGATGGCGGTGCGGAGGATGGTCTATGTCAGGGGTAGGCAACCTTGGCCCTCCAGCTGTGGTGAAACTTCAAGTACCATGAGACATTGCAAGACCCTGACAGCCACAGGCATGACTTCTAGAGGGCAGAGGCATGAGTAGTTTCACCACAGCTGGAGTGCCGAGGTTGCCTACCCCTGGTCTATGTGGACAGCTTTACCCCGGATGCCTGCATACTTAGATGTGCCTCTTTTAATCATCAATCATGTGAGTTGATAAATGTTGTATCTTTATTAAATGGAATCATAGTGCTACACTTAGAGGCGCTTCTCTTCTCTTTTATACTCTGTAGCTCCTGCTGGATTTTGCTTCTAATCCCCCTGTGGAGGCTTCCATTTGTGGATGGACATTTTATGGTTACACAACCTGGTCACATTGCTGTAATCTTTTTATATGGACTATAAACTGAAGGACTTATGAATAAATGGTTGTGGAATGAATCATCTGAGTTTCCATTATTTCTTATGGGGAAATTCGCTTTGATATACAAGTGCTTTGGATTACAAACATGTTTCCGGAACAAATTATGCTTGCAATCCAAGGTTTTAATGTATTTTTATTGCAATTTCAGACGAAGATTGTACTGATTAAATGAAAATCGCAGGATCTGGTATCATACGAGAACATTTTTGTGTTTGTCCCTAGGGTGAGAGTCCATACAGGCATTGTCCATGACTTGGATGCTGTTCATGGCTCCCGTTGTTTTCACATCTACTTCTGCCTAAAAAGCACAGGAACTAGGCTGAAAGTGCTTAACCCTTTCCCCAGCATGGGCCAGCTGCTAGCTAAATGCATTACAACCTGCCTACATCCACCCTCCCCTTCACATGCTATCCCAGCTGCAACTAACTAAAACCACAAAACACTAAGTTACACATACATTGGAGCAAAAGTCTAAACAAATTGATTGATGCTACAATAAAGTGCTTCAATATACTACCTAGCAGTACAACCACTAAAGTGCATGTGATAAAGTGCATAGATTACATGGTTATAAAAGAACGCAGATCTTGGACCCCCCACATAACATTGAATTCTCTCCATTGGAATTATTGTTGCACCATGCACTTTATTCATTGACTCTTATTTTATTATCGCTGGATCACGCACTTTATTATTGCTTTATACTGTTCATGCAGAGGATTGTGCTTATTATTGTACTGTATATGACTTTATTGATCGCACTTTATTCATTACTCTATTCTATTGGATACATCATATTGGATGCACTTTATGTAATTTATGCACTGTATCACATGTAATCTATGCACTTTATCACACGCACTTTAGTGGTTATACTGCTAGGTAGTATATTGAAGCACTTTATTGTAGCATCAATCAACTTGTAATTATTTATTACGCAGGTTATGCGCTAAGTCACGTATATTTACATATGCACTTTTTCATTCTTTTATGTGATTAGTGATCACTATTAGATTTGACAGCATTTTCACACTTATTGAGTTTTAGTACTTAGTAGCGCAGAAGTCCATACTATTATCAAAAGTCTAAACAGACAGTGCAACCGACAGTACAAAAACATTTTAAACAATAGAACAAGTTTGCAGAATTAAACATAGAAATTAGGATCTGGGAGCCAGACTCTCTCTCCCATAACCAGGTTTCTCTTAGAGACCTGATGCACAACAAGATAAGCATAGTCCAGGTTGATTAGTTCCACCCTGACCTAGATATGCCTCCCTAGGTTCCATTCTTTGTATATTTGATGGAATCAAGCCTCTATGACGGAGCTTCTTTCAAACATCTCTGCTCTAGATCTTGGGCTGTTCCTCTTCCAGCTGTTGGAAGAGATCTCTGGGCACATAAGAAAACGTGTACCCATACTTGTCAAACACATAGGCGCCAAAATACTTTTGAAGCCAAGACAGTCGGGTTAGCTTCTCGCCCATGGAAACCATCCCTCATGGGTGGTACGTGTCGTCTGGACTGTGAAGGTGCTGCAGGGGTCAGCCTTTCTTGGAGACAGACACTGGGGCCGCTGCTTCCTCAGGCACCTATGGAAGGGAAATTACAGCCTCCTCACTACTGTCAAAAGACAGGATACTCCAGGAGATCTTTACCAACTTCTCTGGACGTGCAGGAGAGGGCTGGGTAGATTCCAGAATCCCAGACGTCCCTATTAGTAGCTGACATTTCTGCATAATTACCAACTATGTTGTAGAGGTCTGAGAGTGGGGGTGGTTGCATAGATTAGCAAAATAGGGACATAGGAAGGGCTAAGAACACTCTACAAAAAACTGTGTGGTGTCAGCCTACAACAGGACTTACAGTAGTAGCAGACATTTCTGGCAGATCAACAGGTATTTTTCTGTACTTTTATGGTCTTTTAAAGTGGTAAAAGACAGCGAAATGTACACGTTGTATTGTAAAGTTGTACTGCATGTGCTTTTTTTTATTACATTTTTTTTGTTTGACAATTAGACAAGTACACATACACATACAGTACAAACCTCTTTGCCCAACACATAGGCTGCATGCAGCCCGCTGTGCTCAAAAACTCCACTGATGCTGAATCTCAGGGGCTCTAGCAGAGTTTATTTCTGGAACTGTCATCTCTAAAGGACAGCCATGGTCCAGCTATAAGCTCATGTTTTTTATAGAGAGAAAAAGACTGAGGGCCAGATAAACTAAGATTGGCAGTTTTTGATGAATGTGAATTGTCGCATCTGACACCTTATTTTGGCGCATTACATGTCAAATAAACTGTTATGTCACTGTTTATTTGGTGCATTATAGAATGTGTAAAGCTGTCCATACATGGGTCATTTTTTTCATTTGGCTAGCAAGTTGAATGAAAAAAAAATGCACCCATTTCCCCCATCCACACATTCGAGGTGGATAGGGGAATCCTCCCTGCTGAGTCATTGTATTCTGACACTGGGATTCACAGATCAGCACTGCAGCTTACTGCCTATGGCGCTGAGCGAGCGAAAATATACTGACAGGTTGAACAGAAGTTTACCAGTAGATTGACTTCTGTCCAATCATAGTGGCCACACAGGGGTTGAAATACAGCCGGTTCAGCAGCGACCTCCGGAATTTTGATCCATATAAGGCCAGCTTAACTCTCTTGTTTTTTGCAAAAAGTCACACCTGGGCTTTTTTAACAGTTGTTGCATGAGATGCATCTTTCTTTTTAAACCCTACAAATAGAACTATTTAAAAAAAAAAAAAAAAAAATTCCTTGTGGAAACAATAGTTTCTCTGGCCCAGAAATGGGGGCCAACCAAAGAAAAGTTTTCACTGGGCCCAACAATACTTTATAGCAGCCCTGACTGGGCAACCAATGTTAATGTAACTCCTGCACATGCATGCCAAAACTGTATTATCATGGCTGAACTCTTTGGCATCCTACATATGCCCAGAGTGTTCAGCATACTATGCATGGCGTGTGCACTAAAAATGGCAGCAAAAAGGGAGCGTTTTATGCCAGAAAAGTCATACAATATCTCTTTTACTATAAAACTTAACCTAGTACCATTTTTTTCAACTTCTACTGCACTTTATCACACTATGAAATGTGTTTGTCTATTTGGCTGTTCTGAAGCTATCATAAGGTAAACTGCTCTGGGGCAGGGACTATGCTAACAACCTACTGGGAATATCAGATTGCATGTAATCTCCTTTGGGACAGGGACCAATAGGCATTGCTCTTTGTATTCTCTGAAATACTATTTATTGGGTATACATCTGAATACAATCCACAAGTAAAATCTGGGGCAAGTAAAAGCTATAAATATCTGTTTAAAATAAGCTGCCCATTTACTCCCTGCTCTGCTTGGGTAAACAATTAAAGTTAGCCATGCATGTAAAGATCTATTTTATTCAACTGTGGGCTGAACAGAGACATTTACCAGATTTCTCCATCAATGTTAGATAGAGGAATCTCTGCCGAAGGGATACTCAAATAGTTACTGAATTTTAGTGGATGCAGGTGCTGTTCTGCCACCAATCAACTTTTGTGAAATGGGACAGTGCCAACAGGGCCATATACCATTTGAGTTTCAACTAATGCCGCGTACACACGATCAGATTTTCCGACGGGAAATGTTGGACGTGAGCTGTGGTAAGTCCGACCATGTGTATGCTCCATCGGACATTTGTTGTCGGACTTTCCGATCGTGTGTACACAAGTCTGTCACACAAAACTCCATGCATGCTCGGAATCAAGGACAAGTTGGAAACGCTCGGTCTTGTAAAACTAGCTTTCGTAATGGAGATATCACGTACAACTTTTAAGTCACTACGTTCGTAATTGTTGGCCAACATTTGTGTCACCGTGTGTATGCAAGACAAGTTGGAGCCAACACCCTTTGAACAAAAATCTACGGTTTTGTTGTCGGAAAGTCCGATCGTGTGTAGGAGGCATAAGCCAACAGGAAGCAGCCAAAATTCAATAGTGTATGGCCAGTTTAGGAAAAATGATTTGCAAGTGACAGTATCTGACACAACGTGTTGGGTAATGCTGAACACTTTTGGGAGTATTTTACCTTTTAAGGGAACAATCTTTTTACTGCACATATTCTCAAAAATATCATTCAAGCCCACAGAAGTTGCAAGAGCAGTTCAGATCTTTCTTTAGATTTGCTCAGTGGCTAAGGAGGAAACCAATACAAAATAAAAGGACTACAAATGTCCCTGATTCGCACGATTTCCATGATGTGGCTTTCTGCAGAATCTTTCAACAATAACAGATAAGGCTGTCTCCTAGTTATCTGATGCAGGTGAATGTGTAATGCAAATATAAACCACAGTTTCCAAGTTAGAAATCTTAGGCCCCTTTCACATGGGCGGCTGTTCTGCCGCTGTTCAAAGCATATTTTGTTATTTTAAAATTCAGGGAATCCTGGCACGGCTTTCACTTGCAGTTGTACATTGCGATTAGCTGCGTTTAGCTTCGTTGGAACAATTTTGCTATCTGCAGGAGAAATAGTACACTGCGATTAACTGCAGTTTTGTGCAGATAGTTGCAGATAGCTGCAATAAATCGGTCCTGGATGCAGTAAAAAAATTTTTTTATGACCGCACCAAACCCCATGTAACGAAACCGTTGATAAATGCAGTGTGTGAATGGGGCCATTGTGTGATTTTAACTGTGGTAGATAACTTGATCTATCCACAGCTAAAAGCTGAATTCTATCCGCCCGTGTGAAAGGGGCCCTAACCCTGTCTCATTTTGCCAGGGTGTCTTTTTGAGCATAGGTGGATCTGACTTGTGAATGGGGTTCTTCTTGAAATGTTGTTGATCTTCTCTACCTCCATCCAGGTTGCACACTTGTGGAATGTGGAGATTCAGAATTTCACCATTCTAGTTATTACGCTGCTGTAGTATGCATCGGGATGCTCTTATGTCGCACCCTCTTAGTATAGGATGCTAGGGAATTTTACTTTGGCTCACTCTGTATTCAGAGGAGCAGTGATTGGTTACTTTGGTCTACTCATGGCTGAGGATTTGATTGTTTCCCCCTGTCTCTGAAAGAAGCTTCCTGGGGCAGAAAAATTCAAATGACTAGCCTAATAATTTACTATGCCCTGGCCAATCTCTGGGGGGTGTGCCTGGAAGGTGGTCAGGAAGGTGGAAACGTGAAGCCTAGAAGAGATTGTTCTCTTCTTCGTCAGGGATGGCTCTGTAAGCTTCAGGGACTACTTGCTCCTGAGGAATTTTGAGGCTCTCTCGCATGATGGTTAGTTCTTGTGGGGTATTGGAATTTCCTTTCAAATTTGTTTGTTTGTTTGTTTGTCTGTTTATGAACATAACCAATATGAATTTATCCGAAGTTATCAATTGTCCAAAATAACGAATGCTGCATCTAAATGAATGGAACGTAACCAAAAAAGTTTCTATCGTTATTATTTATTCGTTACGTTCGATTCATTTAGATGCAACATTCATTATTTTGGATAATTCGTAACTTTGGATAAATTTGTTACGTTCACTAACAGCCAAATTTGAAAGAAAATTCCAATACCTATAATTTAATAGTTAGTATTAGTTATTATTATTATTGGTTAGTTAGTTATTATTTAGGATTTTTGAATTTTCGGATTTTCAAATTGTGAGATATATATATCTGGTGTGATGCCTTTCATTTATACATTATTCTATATTGGGTTTTTGCAACAAAAAAATAAAATATTTGGGGGTTTTAACACCCACAATTGTGGTATTTACATTGTTTTCATTCATATTGGGGTGTGCATCTGCTATTTTCTCTTTAATCGTACTCCGATTTCCTCCCACACTCCAAAGACATGCTGTTAAGTTAACTGGTTACTGTCTAAATGGGCCCTCGCATATGTATACATGTGAGAGAGGGACCTTAAACGCTACACTCTTTGAGGGTAGGGACTTATTTGAATATATAATATGTAGTGCAAAAATACTTTTAATATCTATTTATCATCCAATGGCTACTATTTATACATTTAGGACAGATCTCTGTGCCAAACGTTCTCCATCAGTAAATGTCTTCTTGTTTTAAGTTAGTGCTTGTTATTACTAAGGATGGGCTCAGGTGTCAGAACCCAACAGAGCTATTTCCCCGGGAAGCTGTCAAAGCTCCACAGCCACTTGTATGCAAGGGGGCAAGTAAACATTCGGCTGCAGATTGGGGAATACCTCTGAAGCATAGGATTGGCTGTCAGCTTTGACAGTTTCCTGGCGGTCTAGCTCAGACAGGTTTGGAAGCCTGAGTTCATTACTGACTATAAATATGTACGTATTTTAAGGTCCATAGTCATGGGCGTCCGCAGAACTTTTTTCAGGGGGGGGCATCATTTTAAGGTCTGGTCGTGTGATCTTACCTGTGTCAGTCAACTGCGGCTGCAGGGGAGAAAGCGCTTGGCGACGGCTGATAAAGCCTGATGAGGTGATGTCACCAATAGGTTCCCATGTCACAGTTGTTATTGGTGCTCCCTCCTCTCCCCTGCATACACTGCTGGATCACACAGGTGAGATAACATGACCAGATTGGAACAGTCTGAAAATAGGTTAGTCTGCATAGGTGTTAGGGGTAAGGGGACGGGGGGCAGTTTTTAAGGCTAGCGCAAGCTAGAATTATACTTTCAATCTGCCCTCCCTATTGGTGGCTTGTGGCAGTGTTAAAGCAGAGCTCCACCCAAAAGGGGAAGCACCACTTGTTTGCACCCTCCCCCCTTCCACTGCCACATTTGGCACTTTTTGGGGTAGAGAGTGTACCTGGTTTTGCTGTGGTGATCTGAGCCACGTGCAAAACCATGCAAAATATGCTGCGAGCGACCACAGCAAGTAAAGGTATAAATAAACATACAATTAGGCAATCAATCAATTACAAAAAATAAATAAAAAATACACCTGCATGGTGCAGCATTGGCTTAAGACAGTGGAGATTTTAAAATCTGTATGGACACAATAGCATCTTTATGCTGTTGTGCCCATATAGCTGCTTTTGTGCCCATATAGATGCTGGTGTGCCTCAATAGCAGTTATATGGGCACAATAGCATAAAGATGATAAAAGAGGAATGCATCTCCAATGGTTGAGACGCAGGATCTTTCATTCTTTTACCAGTGTAGGACCCACTAATTAAGGGGTACTTTGACGCAGTAAGTGGGCTGCCATATAGTGTGACCAAATCCCCATATTTTTTGAATATATTCAGGTGTTTTTAAATGGCCTTGCAGGATTTAAATGTAATTTTTGTATATGTGCAAGACACATTACAAGAGACGGTCAGAGAGTGCAGACATGCTACAGGAGAGGGTCAGAGAGTGCAGACATACTACAGGAGAGGGTCAGAGAGTGCAGACATACTACAGGAGAGGGTCAGAGAGTGCAGACATACTACAGGAGAGGGTCAGAGAGTGCAGACATACTACAGGAGAGGGTCAGAGAGTGCAGACATACTACAGGAGAGGGTCCGAGAGTGCAGACATACTACAGGAGAGGGTCCGAGAGTGCAGACATGATACAGGAGAGGGTCCGAGAGTGCAGACATGATACAGGAGAGGGTCAGAGAGTGCAGACATGATACAGGAGAGGGTCAGAGAGTGCAGACATTATACAGGAGAGGGTCAGAGAGTGCAGACATGATACAGGAGAGGGTCAGAGAGTGCAGACATGATACAGGAGAGGGTCAGAGAGTGCAGACATGATACAGGAGAGGGTCAGAGAGTGCAGACATGATACAGGAGAGGGTCAGAGAGTGCAGACATGATACAGGAGAGGGTCAGAGAGTGCAGACATGATACAGGAGAGGGTCAGAGAGTGCAGACATGATACAGGAGAGGGTCAGAGAGTGCAGACATGATACAGGAGAGGGTCAGAGAGTGCAGACATGATGCAGGAGAGGGTCAGAGAGTGCAGACATGATGCAGGAGAGGGTCAGAGAGTGCAGACATGATGCAGGAGAGGGTCAGAGAGTGCAGACATGATACAGGAGAGGGTCAGAGAGTGCAGACATGATACAGGAGAGGGTCAGAGAGTGCAGACATGATACAGGAGAGGGTCAGAGAGTGCAGACATGATACAGGAGAGGGTCAGAGAGTGCAGACATGATACAGGAGAGGGTCAGAGAGTGCAGACATGATACAGGAGAGGGTCAGAGAGTGCAGACATGATACAGGAGAGGGTCAGAGAGTGCAGACATGATACAGGAGAGGGTCAGAGAGTGCAGACATGATACAGGAGAGGGTCAGAGAGTGCAGACATGATACAGGAGAGGGTCAGAGAGTGCAGACATGATACAGGAGAGGGTCAGAGAGTGCAGACATGATACAGGAGAGGGTCAGAGAGTGCAGACATGATACAGGAGAGGGTCAGAGAGTGCAGACATGATACAGGAGAGGGTCAGAGAGTGCAGACATGATACAGGAGAGGGTCAGAGACTGCAGACATGATACAGGAGAGGGTCAGAGACTGCAGACATAATACAGGAGATGGGCAGAGAATGGATGTATGGCTGAACTCAGTGTAAAAGCGTATAGTAGGGCTGCGCCACTCTACTTAAAGCAGCTCTTCAAGATCAAGTTAGTAATCCTCCTTTTAAAGTACAACCAAGTGCCAGAAGACAGCAACACATCCAATTTCCAAAATTCAAATGGTCTTACAGTGATCTGGTCAGGATTAGTGGAGAACAGTAAACAGTTAATGAGTCTGTGAAGCTTCTAGCCTGAATCAGCAATAAATCATCCAAAAAACATCAAACTGCAGCACACAGAGCTCTGGCTTAATAGCTGAGCTGAAATGGTTAACAGCCAAACTTGTGACCCCTCACTGGACACAGAATGCCGGCTGCAGCGTCTCCCAGAGATCTTATCAGCAGGTTAGGAAGCTAAAAAAAAAAAAGAGTACAGAGCCAGACAAGAGGGAGGGAGGCTGATCAGTAACCTGCACACTGACAAGGCCTAGATTTTTGGATGACAGCGGCCGGCCAGCATTACATATGACATTGTTCTGTGTGCTGCAGGATTAGTTTTGCTGTGGTCATACCATCCTCTATCTCCTCGGCTTCAGGTACTGTGTGTCTCCCTCCCGACGCCCCCATTCATCCCCGATCCAGCACCTGTATACATTTAAATGTGGCGGGCTGCAGGGGGGGGGGGGGGTTACATTGTCTGCTGCATGATGGTTGTTTGCTCCTCCGACCCTCCCTGCTACACATTTTCTCAGCCAGCCCCTCCTCCTGTTCACTGCACAGCCGCGCTTCTCGCTCAGCTGTTCTTTAAAAAAAAAAAAAAAAAAAGTTCCAGAGCTCCTAGCTGACAGCGGCCCCGATTCCAGGGGGGGGCACTTGACCCCCCTTGCCTCTATCTGCGGACGCCCATGTCCATAGTCTGGCCACAGGTAGGGCCAGATTTAGACCATAGAGGGCCTGGGGCACTTCAAGCTCTGGGGGCCCCTCATACACAGAGTTGGCTTACATTCTCAATGAAAGTTACACATTTTTAAAATGCATGACACAATATCATACGGAGGTCATATGCACACACAACATGCAGTCATAGTCATGTGTGGTTTACTGTCTGTAATTTTGCTGTCAAAATTCCTTTAAAAAAAAAAACCAATACAATATATCGGTCCAGAGTAAAAACGTTTACAGATGATGGGCTGCAAGATATTACTTCCCAATATACATTTAATAACAGAAAGTACTTTTTTAATATTATTATTTTTTTTTTTTTATAATTTATATTTATATATTAAAGGAAACTGGGGCCCCTTACATCAGGGAGCCCAGGGCAGTTGCCTCTTTTTCCCCCTTATAAATCCGTCACTGGGCACAGTAGACTTTAAATTGACCTTTTTGCTAGTTTTGGGTGAATACAGGGAAGGTTCCATCCCTGCTTATACTGTATGTCCCACTGCATACTCTCTGTGACTGACCATACCACACAAAAATACCTTTCCTTATTTTGTCACCCATACCCATTCTTCACAAATGCTTTTTCACAGTGAAATTAACTGCTGAAAAAGCTTAACTCAACCCTTTAAGCCATGTGTCAGCTTTTATACATTGTAATGCCAACTCATAATAGCTAACTGCATAATAGACTGAAAGTTGATACACTGTATATTGCCACACCTATACATAATTAGCTTTGTTTTATATGGATTGGAAAAAAAAACAAATAGCTGCGCTCCATTAGTGATACAGATATAACTAAATAACCTATAAATAAAGTGTCCTGTAAATAAAAAACTTATGGGTAAGAAACCAGTGAATCTTATGAATATTCAATAATAAAAAGTGAGAAGTGAATATTCAAATAATAATAATAATAAAATAAAAAAAAGTGAAAAGTCCAATGTTAATCAAACAAATTTCCAATGAAAAACATCTTTATTAGATTGATGGATCAAATTTTGTCTCATTCCTGTGAATCAGCCAAAATTTGAGGCATGAGTGCCCCTGTCATTCCCACCCAGCTCAACAAACTTTGGTCTGTAAATTGAAGAAGCCAGGCTTAAAAATTCTCGACTGCACAAGTGACTGGAGCCAATCAGACCCAATCACTGTTCTTACAGCTGCAGGAGCAGAATACAAGAGTCAGCAATGGAGAATCCTCCATCCATGTTGTTTTGCATGGATAGAGGAATCTATTGATTTCTCTCATTCAACCAATTTCAGCGGTGACGCCTGCTGCTAGCCGATCTGATCCTGTCCACCAAATCCAGAAGGATGGTGACCCTATTTTCCAGCCGTCTTGAGTGGATCGGATAAGATCGGGTGAAAACGGACCGCCTGATTTCCCGATAGGGCCGAGCAGGACCTTGTCAGTCTCGGCCCCCTGCACAGTGAGCGGAGACGGACCTGTCTTCCCCCTGCTCAATGGGGATCAGCAGAGCGATCCTCCGCTGAGCAAAGCGGAGTCCGCCGAGCAGAACACCCATGTGAAAGGACCCTTAGTATCCTCCAACGATCAAATCACAACTTTGTAACTTTGTAGACAGACACTTTGTTGTACTCACTACCAGAGCCACAGAGTAAAGAATGGAGGTAAATGGTAAAGTGTACATACATTTTGCATCACCCACTTTACTGCATCTCTGGTGCCTATGACAAGGTTTAAAAAATAGAAACGGCAGCCAATTAGATCTGTTTTTAACTAGCAAAAGGAGATGCACACAGATGGAGTAATGCAATAAACAATACAAAAAAGTGCTTAGTTCAGCTAGTGAGCACAATTGACCAAATTATTTAGATTAATAAAGGGTTGTTACATTAAACTCAGAATAGACATGTCTGGTCTGTAGACTTAAATTGACTATTGCTGTATTTAGGCAATTTCTATGACAATTGATGGCATTTGCATGCCTATAGGCATTAGCTGTCTCTGCAGACAGCCCTTGGCTGTACACATTCAGGAGAAGAAACAATAAGCCAGGTTGCATTTTTACAGATGACAACCATTGTTCTTCTAAGATAATGCAATTCATAGGGGTGTCTGCGCATAAACATGTGCTCTGAGCTAATGCAAGCATGCATGTTTATATAACAATCATTCTGCAATAGATCTTCTCAGCTGTCATCTAGTGACTCTGAGCATCTTTACAAGTAACTATACTATTGGTGAAAATTTCAAAATGGGAACGAATAAGATGGCTTCCAGCCGTAATTTAGTAATAATGGTTGGAAACCTTTCTGGTTGGACACACTTTCTTTGTATGCTGTATTTTAAACCTTCATGCTTTCCTTCCTGGTTTTCCTTCAGGTCCCTTTCACACTTAAACATTTTTGCGCCGTTTTTACCTTGCTAAAAAAAACACAGGAAAACATGTTTCTCTTTAAATCCTATGCAGTGCGTTTTGAAAAGTCCTGCTTACAGCATCTTTGGTGTTGTATTGAAAACCACACCAAAAATACAGGTCTCCAGTGAAATGAATAGAAAATGCAACAAAAGACGTGGCAAAAACACACCTGCATTGCATTTTTGGTGCATTTTTTGAATCACATATCCAATTTTTACAGGTCAAAAATGCAGCATAAACGCATATGCGTTTTTGATGCATTTATTCAATGATCTAATGTGAAAAGGCCCTTAAGCCTGGCACACACTGTTTTTTTTCCGTTCAACCCAGCAGCCCAAACAAATTAAATCTGAGGAGCTTCGGAGAAGCTTGCTGTACTAAGCGATGTTAGTACAGTGATAGCCCCACTGAGCTATTATGTTCTGGAAGTGGGACTCATCCTCCCCCTATCATCCCCCCCCCCCCCGCCAGCACACACTGGTCAGCGCTCGCAGCCATTGGCTTATAGTGCTGATTGGATGCCAATCGACTGCTTGTTTTTCAGGATGCCTGTTCAACAGAAGCCAGGCGTTAGGTCGGCTTCTCTTAGACAGGCTGCTGTACATAATGGTCAAATGTCAGCTGGTTTCTGTTGAACCAGCCGATACCGGCCACACTGTATGTACCAGCCGCCTAGTACACACTAGTAGTCTTTTTTCATTCAACTCAGCAGGGCTGAATACAAAAAAAACTGCCAGCTCAGGAGGAGCCATTGTACTAACTGTAGTGGTACCCCCATAGGGGCTGCTGAGTGTTGTGGTCCTTCTGTCACCCTGCCCAACCAGGCACAGGATTTAAAGCATCCAGAGACATGTAACAGTCCTTGCCCTTGTTTTTGTAATTTTATTGAGGGGTATTAAACTTGGATGGGGTAAGGGAGTATGGAATGCCCACTTAATTGAAACTTAATTTTCACAGGACTCAATGTATATACACCTCAGTATATACACCTCCTCTCTTCTCTCCAGCACATCACTTGCTTGCAGACTATCTCTCCTCAACACCTCCAGCACATCACTTGCTTGCACTTCTCAGACCAACTAGCGCTGATTTGTAGGCTTGGCACTGACTTCACCAGGCCTAAGGTGAATGCTTTTTGCAGGCAGGGACCGCTGGCCCCTTTGGTGTAGTAAAAGAATGGTAGATAGTCCCAGTGCTAGCCGTCTATGTGATTACTGATCCCAGTACCACCTCTTCAGGCCCTGCCAGCCCTCCTGGCTGCAGCTGCCTCTCTCCACTGCCCGTGCCACCACAGTCCACTCCAGTGGCTCTGCACCCATCCCAGACTGTCACTCACCAGCCCTCCTGGCTGCGACCTGTTGTTTCTCCCTGGAGACTTGCCCAGCAGTGCTCTCTCCCACTGTCTTCTCTCCTTGCTCCCATGCCTATTGTCCAGGACACCTCCACCTGTTCTTAGAAGGTCCCGTCCGCACCCGTGCCCAGGCCCAAGGTCACGCCCCCCGACTGAGGAGCTCCCTCAAAGGCCACGACAGCCTAGCACTCTATCTCCAGCTTCCACTCGAACAACTCCTCCCCAGCTGGGCTGACCCTAGGTATTTAAGAAGGCCCACCCCCTGCCAATCCAAGTTGGGGATGGTCAGGGCTCCTCAGAACACCCCAAACCGCTCCACCTCTCCTTCCAGAAAGCACCAGAACGTTCTGGAAAGAAGTGGGAGGTCTTGATGATGCTGCTTGTGAGTCACCAGCTCTACACTGAGTCACTCCCAAACCAGATCAAAACAAACAGGCCTACCAGCTAGGCCTGCCTAAATTTACCTACTCTGCCAAAAAAAAACTATTTACATACATCTAGCAATCTAGAGGGTGCTACATAACTATGCATTGTTAGTACAGCAATCTCTCCTGCTGTTCTATTGTGGTCTGAAAGGAAGACAGCCCCCCAGAACACACTTGCCAGCTCTCTCAGCCATTGGCTGAAAGCGCTGGTCGGGAGCCAATTGGCAGACATTTTTTGATCATGCCCCTTTTGTCGGGCCAACTACAGTACACACGGGCCAAATGTCGGGCGACATTAGCTGGTTCAATAGAAACCGACCAATGTTTCCCGACATTCGGCCCGTGTGTTCTAGGCTTCAGAGGAACTCACCTTAGGTGTTTTTATTTATCTTTTTATCCCTCCTTACCTGCTATGTTGGGTTGTCCTCAATTAACATGCACACACCCAAAGAATCTAGTGTTGCCATGATCCAGGCTCCACCACATGCTTGGTCCTGCACTGTAATCTTCCTCTCTGACGTATTGTAGTGCTGGCTGCCTTTTCCTGTCTCTTGCAACCAGTTTCCTGATGAGGAGCACAGGATAAGTCATTCTCAGGTATGTGAAAATTGAGGCTGGGGGTAGCATGGAATGCAAAAAAATAAAAAGGAAAGGTACATACTATAAATATAAAGAAAAATTGTTTACTTTTAAAGTTTGCAGAAGGGAACGGATTACAATAGTGCCAACTTTTTTTGGAGTAAAGGTCCACTTTAATTATAGAGATGCATTCCCAAAGAGGTGTAGCCTTGTCACAGAGGTAACCAAGTATCATATTTGTGTTAGTGGGGAACAGTATTATGCCTAGTACACACGGGTCGAATGTCGGACAGCAGTGGTTCAATAAAAACCGGCTAAAATTTGCCCAGTACGGGCAGCCGGTCTGACAGAAGCCAGCTGTTTGGCTGGCTTCTGTTGATGAGCATGCTGGAAAACCAGCAGCTGATCGACTCCTGATCAGGGCTTGCAGCCAATTGCTGAGAGCCCTGACTGGAGTGTTCTGGTGTGGGGGCTGCCCCCCTGTCAGAACACAAAAGAACAGCAAGGTCGGATCGTTAGTACAGTGGCTCTGCCGGTGTACTAGGCTTTACATAGTTACATAGTTACATAGTAAGCTAGGCTTAAAAAAGTCCATCCAGTTCAACCATAAAAAAAAGAAATATTAAAAATAAAAAATATCGTACAATCCAATATATCCAATTCTATACCCACAGTTGATCCAGAGGAAGGCAAAAAAATAAAAAAACCCCAGCAGAGCATGCTCTAATCTGCTACAGCAGGGGAAAAATCGCCTTGAGGCGATTCAGTTCGCATTGTTAGCGCTATACAAATTATTCATTCATTCATTCAAAAAAATCCCTTCCTGATCCCCCAAGAGGCAATCGGATTTTCCCCGGATCAACTCTACCTATTAATGTTAGTACCCAGTTATATTATGTACATTTAGCAAAGTATCCAGGCCTTTCTTAAAACAATCTACTGAGTTAGCCAGAACCACCTCTGGAGGGAGTCTATTCCACATTTTCACAGCTCTTACTGTGAAGAAACCTTTCCGTATTTGGAGATGAAATCTCTTTTCCTCCAGACGTAAAGAGTGCCCCCTTGTCCTCTGTGTTGCTTAAGGCACTTTTGTTTGAGCAACGGGTCACAACTGCTCCCCCTCACAGGAACTTATGTTCTTCTGAACCGATGCTTGTGATAAAGGAACAAACAATGGAAGGGGGGTTTTGATAAACACTGGTTATTATAAGGAAATATAAGGAATAATAATATCAACACCCTCTATGTTTCCACATCCACCCTCAGTTGTGATCCTCAGCTGATGATAATGGTTTTCTAAAAAATATATAAATATACATTTTACTCGTACATTATTACAAATATTCTAAAGAAGATTTACGCAACCCTGCCAATAAGATGGACACATGTATAATAAAAAGATGATGGGATATTAAGGATTTTCCTAATCCAAAAAAAACATAGTTTATGATTATTTTATTACAACTGTATCATAGATTTTGAACTAATAGGCCATATGTGGATAAAAAATACTTGAGGTGAGTGCATCGTTTGTTCATAACAATCCTAAATTCTGGCTGACTTTGAGTCATAGGCAAACATCACTAATGCGTTCTAGGGATAATACCGTACTTTAAACAATGCTGTTTAAATCTGGCAATACATTAATAGATTTTTTTGTTCAGCATGCTGGCTGAACGAAAAAAGAAGCAGACAGATTCCTCCATCCACGCTATACTGCACAGATAGATAAATCTTCCACAGAGGCTATCAGAAAACAGTGGGCACTGCCAAACAGTGATTGCTTAGACATGAACCATCCGCATGGCTCCTTTGATTTTCAGATTGAACGAAGTTGGGCAGTAGTGTGCCGACAGCTCAACTAAATACTTGAATTTGTCTGGTTCATCAGAAATTGGACAAAATGTGATCAGTGTATGGACAGCTTAAATCTCTGCATTGTATCTTTTCATTGCTGCCCCATACCTCTGGGGTAGTGTTCACACCAGTGGCGGCTGTTAGTATATTTTTTTTGGGGGGGGGGGGTTTGGCAATCCACCCGCTGCTGCCCCCACCCCCCCCGGTCGGTCACCAGCCCCACACTTACATCATTAAGGTCACGGGCAGCACTTCCTCTGGGCAGTGGGCAGCGGGCAGCGGCTTCACCCTGCGTCTCCCTCTCTCCTCTTCCTCAGCGTCCAATAGGATCACTTCTCCCCTTGACCAATTGGGTGACGGGTCTCAAGACCCACTTCCTGATTGGCCAGGAGGAATCAGGAAGACAAAAGCGAATATAAATTCGCTACTATCACACAACTGGGTGGGCTCAGGGCGCAGTGCTCTATACCCTGAGCCCACCCTTTTTTAAGACAATTCGAGCCTCAGGCTCTATTCATGTGCTTCTAAAAAAAACAAACCCCATTGGAATTGATGTGTCCAGTGCCCTGCATGTAGATTAGGAGCCGGGCGCATGGATAAGGGGGGCTGTGCCCTGTATGGCCGGGCCCCCCTGGTTCACATCATGCATGTTGATCCTCCAAAATATCCATTGTCTATTGAAAACATTGCTATGGAAGAGACCAAGTACTTGGGGTACATTGTGGGTAGGGGTTTGGTGAAACCTCACATGAATAAGGTAGAGGATATTCAGGCTTGGCCCCAGCCTGTCTCAAAGAAACAGGTATTTTCTGGGGATCGTGGGGTACTACTGTAGGTTTGTTACCAATTTTGCCACAATTGCTGCACCTCCCACTGACTTGAAAAGGGTAAAAAGTCAGTTATGATCATGTGGAAGGACAAAGCTGAAGAGTCTTTACAAAGTGGATGTAAACACACACTTTCTAAACTACTGCAAAATTGGTTATCTAGAAGGATATACATGCCTCCTGCATGTATACTTATCTGTCAAATGTTTCCCCTCTGTCTGCTATGAGACCCGAAAAACTGCAGATTTTGTGGGTGGGTCTGTTTTCCAGGGCTCAGTGGGTGGAGTCGTGATGTCAGTAGACACTCCGCCCACCTCTACACTCCCCTTATCAACATGCATTTTCTCCTGTGTATTTCTTATACTGAACTTCTGCTATGATCAAAAAATAATAATATTGTCTCACATTAACAAGATCATAGAATCTTTCATCAAACTTTAAAGTTGTTTCAGGCAAAAATAAAGTAAATATACTCCTACAACAATAGGTTTAAATATTAACCAAAAAATGTTGATGAATTTTTAAATGTTATCCAGGTCTGCCACACCTCTCTAAACTTCTGTAGTGTATCATTATTTTCAGCTACTAGTTTTTCCATATGCATAATACTATTAAGAGTCTCAATCCACTCTGAGATTGTCGGAACAATAGAAGATTTCCAATATCTTGGTATCAATTGTCTGATTGCTGATAAAAAAAACAAAAACAAAGAAGAGATTTTTTGGTTTTAAGTAGTGATTGGGATGAAAAAGAAAAAAGAGCCAATTCGACAGAATTATTAATTGATTCGTCCACAACAGTATTGTATAATTTAATGACTTGATCCCATAATTTATAAATAGGAGGACAAGCCCACCATAAATGGGATAGGTTACCTATAGCGACATTACAACGCCAGCATCGATCTGATTACGATGCAAAATTTTGATTTAGATTAACTGGAGTACGATACCATCTAGATAACAATTTATAATTACGTTCTTGGGTGTCACAAGCTATTGAAAATGTATGAGTATTACTAAAAATGTTATCCCAGTCTTCCTCTTTTATTAAATGGTTTAATTCCAGCTCCCATTTGGTCATATATGATGGTAAACCGGGTGAATTAAAAATAGATAATAACGTGTATATCTTAGATTTAGTATGTGTTGGTGGTTCTAAAGATACACACAGCTGCTCAAAATCTGTAAGCGATCTATAGATAGAGTATTTCGGAGTCAAGGACAAATAAAAACTTCGCAATTGTAAATAAACAAACCATATACCTTTCCTCTGATCATGTAAAGTTTAAAAATTTACAAATGACATGAATATATCTTCCAAAAACATATGTCTAATCTGTGGCCAAAATAATTTGTCCCAGCTTAGAATAGCATTGGAATAAATACCAATAGGAAGAGAAGGATTATCTAATATGGGAGTAAGTGGATCTGGGATTAAAGACAAAGGAAATCATTTTAAATAATAATGCCAACACTCCAAAACCGTATAAGTGAGCAAAGGCCAAGATGAACGCAATCCTATATCCTTAAAATAGAGCCAGAGGGCAGCTTTAGGATTCAATGGAGAAGAACCTATTTCCAATTGGACCCATTGTTTGTCATCATAATGATGGAACCAATCCAGAACCCGGGAAAATATCACAATACATCCACTTTAAAACAACCTTATGCCAGTATACAGTGCTGGTTGCTCTGAACTTTTTATCCTAGTCTTTCTTAGTATAAAATTGAAATCCACTAAAAAAAATTACACCATAGTGGAGCAGGAGTGCCTGGCAATTAAGTGGGCTTTGGATTTACTACTCTTTTTTCACCAGTGTAACCAGATTGTTCCTGATATGGTGGAATTCCGCTATCATATTTCCAAATTATCCAAAACAAGAGCTCTTGCTCAATAGCCAGATCAATATCCTGACCAAATCCTTTACTAGGTAAAAATAAGAGAAGAGGTTCCTTCTTTTTAGGTACAAAATGAAAACAACAGTAACAACTTTTTTATATTGCATATCTGAGGTGGAATGTTTATTTTTACTTGAAAGAATTATGTGTGGTATACCACACACTGAATGTAATAAATTAAGTATGCAAGGTCAACCTTCTGGAAGAGGATTGTCTGTTTGGACTTGGCAGAACTAAGCACATTTTTGCTGTATGAAGATTATTTCAAGAATAAACTTACTACTACAACTTGACCTTATGTGCAAAACTGCACCTTACCCTGCTTCTAAAACAGTCCATCCCTTACTGGCAATCCATAACATTTGAAATTTCCATCTACACCCTTTACATAGTTGTGATAACAATGGGTGTTATTAGAGGCAAGGACAGTTTAAACATGTTTATATCTTTAAATTAGCATTTCTAACTGTTCCAAGAAATATACGAAAGGTGAAATCGAGTTAAAAACCAACCAAAAAATTTCCTACAAACTAACAAATAGTTGAAATTTAAAAAGCCTACTAAATGAAGAGGAAGTGTTGAAGCATCTACAAAGCAAAAGCTGAGACTGCCTGTTTTTCTAAAAAAAAAGTTCCCTACATACATGTCTAATATTCTGACATTTGAAACTTTGCAAAAGTGAGGCTCAATGTTTAAGCCTGATGCTAAGGTTTCTTCACCCTGGCCCTGACATCACCTGATGAGCTCTGGTTCAGTTTGCTGAGGGCTCATCAAATCCTATTTGAAATCCACAAACCCAGTGAACCCCATTGAAGTCTATGGATACATTAAGGTGAAAAAACACGAAAGTTTACAACCCCTTTAAGGCAAGAAGATAGTCCGAGGCCTAACCACCAACTTCTCCCTATCTAAAAACAGCAACGTTCCTTGCAAAATAATACTACCAGCTCAGGCTCTGGTCTCTCAAAGATGATGGCTACAAAAAACATCTTGTAGATCGAGGCAAAGTCTTCATTTGGTTTAAAATGGTAGTTTCTGAAGCAACTGAGAAAAGAAAATGTATATTCAATGGAGTCACAGGGGAACAAACAGGAGGGCTAACCACGACCCTCCCTGTTTTTTCATGTTTTTTTTTTTTAACATTATTTACAGTTCATGGGTATAGCACTTTGGGATCTGTGCAAATCCATTTGTCTTAAACATAAAAGTTTTTATTTTTTTATCTTTAAAGCAAATGAAAGCAGAGCTTTCAGCAGCAAATGAAACTGACTTGACTACATCAACACAACACAAAAGTCCACTTGTTCTCAGCAAGTAAAATCTAAGACAAAGTTCATGTAAGGCAGGGGTGGGCAACCTTTGAAAGGTGGAGGTCTACCTGAAGAACATAAAAGAGATTAAAGATCAAAGATGACCCCTTGGTCAGTTGGCTCCCTTTTTATTGTAAGAAATGAACTAGCAAGGCCTAACTAAATAGTGAGAACAAATAAAAATCAAATGTCACTGTAAAAATATAAATTTAGCCTACCTTAAAAGTGGACATTGTGTGCCAGTAGGGCAGTGGACAGTGTGTGGATGGTGTCAGTAAGACAGATGACGGTGTCAGTAGGGTAGTGGATGGTGTGTGTTGAGTGTCAGTAGAGTAGTGGACGGTGTCAGTAGGGCAGTGGATGGTGTGTGGAGAGCGTCAGTAGGGTAGTGGATGGTGTCAGTAGAGTGGTGGACAGTGGTGGATGGTGTCAGTAGGGCAGAGGACAGTGTCAGTAGGGCAGTGGATGGTGTCAGTAAAGCAGAGGTTGGTGTCAGTAGTTTTTTATTTTTATTAGGGTTGCACCGATATCACTTTTTTTAAGACCGAGTACAAGTACCAATACTTTTTTTCAAGTACTCGCCGATACCGATACTTTTTTTAATGTCAAGTGACAGTTTTCAAAGCACAATACAGACTAACGATATCTTCTTTATAATTATGAAGAACTGTAACTGGTAGGGGCACTGATGAGGAGGCCCTATTATGCAGCAGCGCTGATGAGCACTGATAGGTGGCACCGATATGTGGCACTGACTGATGGGCACTGATAGGTTGCACTGACTGATGGGCACTGATTTGCAGCACTATTGGCTGGCACTGATATGTAGGACTGATAGGTGGCACTGACTGATGGGCACTGATTTGCGGCACTGATGGCTGGCAGTTATGGACACTGATAGGTGGCACCGATATGTGGCACTGACTGATGGGCATTGATTTGCAGCACTGATAGGTGGCACTGACTGATGGACACTGATATGCTGCACTGATGGCTGGCACTCATGGATGGCACTTATGGGCACTGATAGGTGGCACTGGCATGTGGCACTGATAGGTGGCACTGGTATGTGGCACTGACTGATGGGCACTGAAGGTGGCACTTATGGGCACTAATAGGTGGCACTTATGGGCAATAATAGGTGGAACTGTTTGGTAGGCAGTGGCACTGAAAATAATGCAGCACTAAAATAAAATCGATTAAAGAGTGAGCTGTACACTGCAACGCCCATCTTGATACACCCTGCACTCGGCCTCAGTAAGCCTAGTCAGAATGCAGCGGCGGACATCTTGTTACACCCAGCCCATATAGTATATGGGCTGGGTGTAACAAGATGTCCGCTGCCGCCTTGTGACGGCAGGCTACTGAGGTAGAGTGCAGGGTGTACCAAGATGGGCGTTGCAGTTTACATCCTCTGTCGGAGACTCGGGCCGTCACTTCCGTTAATGATTCTCCTGATGGATGGCTGCGGCTGCGACCCACACCCCTGCCCCATAATCTTACCTTCTTTCGCTACAGCCGGCAAGTACTCTCACCGTGCCAGGACCCGTGCTCCGCCTTCTCCTACCCATTCCGCCTGTCCACTGACTTCTGGGATGCAGGCATCAGGTGAAGCATCGAGAGAATTTGCCTGAGTACAAGTAATTGGGCAAATACTCGGAATCGGTATCGGTGCAACCCTAATTTTTATTATTTTATTTTTTATTATTTTTACAATTATTTTTTAACAACCCTGTTGGAGGGCTTTGGTGAAATACCAGGGGTCTAAGCAGACCCCTGATGTCTCACTTTTGAGACAGAGAAAGGGACCGAGGACAGAGATTCCCCAGTCATTTTCTCTGCAGCCTCAGCTGCACTGGGCAGTGAATGAATGGAAAGTGCTCTGTGTTGAACAGCTTCATGTTGATTCACAAACACAGTGTACTATCTTTCAGTTATGAATGAACACAGTCAGTACCGATCACTCATTGTGTTAATTCAGAAAAGGAAGGGGCTGGTAAATTACATAATTACAGGCCCCTTGTCCCCACTCTCCATCCTGAATCAGGCAGTACAGGAGGGGCAGCTTTGGTGCAATGGCATCCCCGCCCATGCTCCCGGGGCCTGTGCAGCCTCCCTGTCACACCTGGACAGAAGGGGAAGCATTTACTAGAACTTATCTCCTGCATTCTTCTCTTGCAGCAGCTGAATCCTGGAGGAAGCGGGAGAAGGAAGAAGTCGGCTTTCAGCTGCTGCAGGAAAAAAAGGCCGCGCAAGCCTTCAACCCCTCAAGCTATGCCCATCCCCCTGACCACTACAGCTGAAGGGGGTGAGGTTGGGGGTGATTAAAACAGGGCCCAACTATGAGGTTTTACTGCCCCCATACCACAAATGAA
This sequence comes from Lithobates sylvaticus, assembly GCA_028564925.1. NCBI lineage: Eukaryota > Metazoa > Chordata > Amphibia > Anura > Ranidae > Lithobates > Lithobates sylvaticus. Next base: position 401,059,176 of record CM053027.1, read on the forward strand.
CCCTTACTGCCCTGAGCTGCCTTAAAATAGTAACAGATTTCAGATTTCTAAATGCCATTATGCCATTTAGTCTGAAATGAAGATGTAGAATAGTAGACTACAGCACAGAATACTTCTCCCTCTCTTGTTGCCACTGCTGGCACCACTCTGCATAATTCTAGCAGGGATGAGGCAGAGTGCAGTTGATATCACTCTACCTCATCCTGCAGTCACAACTACAGAGGAGTAATTTGCGGACATTTGCTCCTACCAAGGCCGCTGGCACCCTCCGAGGTCACTAAAAAAGCAGTCCCACTACTCATGTGGGGCTACACTGTGCTTGATGACATGGAGACGGCAGGTCGGTGAGCCGTAGGCACAATCCACCTGTCGCCTGGCCCTGATCGAATGGTGAATCGCGATCGATGGGTTACTAACCCCCAATGTAAGGGATTTACCCAAAGTTACCAAAATACAGCTTCAGCCTCCAGCACGCATGCAGCACTCAGATCCAGCTCTAGGAGCTTCCTGTCTTAAATGCTGCTCCTTGGAGGCTGCTTAACCCTTTTGGGGCCATATTCCCCATAATCAGGGGTGGAGGTTCTTTCCCACCTGAATATCACTCTGAACCTTCAAAATTCTGGGTTTCAAACAGGCAAGTATTAATGCACAGAGAACTACAAGTCAGTCCTCTCCTTTATACTTGACTCTCCTGGAATCTCTCACCCTGCATGGGTGGAACCCCTGAGCACACCAACTTTTTCCCTTAAAGGGACCATAACCCAAATATGGCTGACACATATCACCCATCCAGGAGCACCTATCCCCAGCATCCTATACAAGGGTCTTTAAAAAAAAAAAAAAAAAAAAAAAGAATTTGTATTTTTTTTATTCATCAATTTAAATGTATTTTTATTTGTAAACGCCATCCCTGCCCTAGTTAGGCAAAACTGGGTAGAATTAGCAATGCAAACTGGGTACTATCTTAGGCAAGAAGAAAGGCTGCAACACCATTTTGTCCTTATGCAAAATCAGAAAGGGTTCTTTGCAAGATAAGGCCACTAGTTTAGACACAAGCCTCACAGAGGTGTTGGCTACAAGGTACCCATTGGTTTAAATGGGCAGTTTTTGAACTACAGAGAAAACCAAATTGGGGCTTTATCAAGGAGTGAGAGGCCACCAGTTTCTAAAACAAGATAGAAATGGCAGATATGGTGAAGTTCACCAGTAATAGCTGGGCCTCCCTCCGCTATGACCTAGTAAAGTCCTGGGAGTTTTCATTCAGGCTTCATAAAGTACATAAATGGCCTACACCTATAGCAAGGGCTTTATTTAATTTTGTTCAAAGCTGCACCGCTTGTTTTTTTGCCACAGATGTCCCTTATCCCCTTATGTCCCTTATGTCCCTTAAGTTTTTTGGTAAAGGTGAACTAACCCTTTAAGCTTTTAAATACACATTCCTAGGCAGAAATGTTGTAGTTAAGCCCTTTAATGGCTAACTTAAAGGGGGACTTTAGTCAGAAAATGAAGTCCTGCAAGATTACTTCATACTGGCCCCTTCTGCAGGGTTAAATATGAAAAGTGCCTATACTGTTTAAAATCCAGTAGTACACTGTCTCACCCTGCTGTTCAAATGTTCAGTTGTTCTCTATTTTTTGGCACTGTGCCAAAAATGTAGAAGCTGATCTGCTGACAGCCTAAAGATTGAGGCTGGGTTCACACTTATGTGAATTGGATGCAGTTTTCCACGCATCCAATTTGCATGACAGGAGACTGTGACCGGCGCTCAATGAAGCCAGTTCACACAGCTCCGGGGCTGGCGCGGCTCGCTCTGGAAAAGGGTCCTGTGCATCTTTGGCTCCGTTTCAGGTCCGAATTCAGGCAAAAATTAGGACCTGATTCGCCCCCCCTGCTGTGAGCTAGCTAGTGTGAACCCAGCCTTTATTGCTGTTTAGGTGCTCTTGGCTTCACCAAAATGGCAGACTCCAGCAAGAAGAAACAGGAACAATGCTGGAGGCAATTTAGAGCACACACAAATTTTGGTAGCATAATTATTAATCTGGAATGTACAGTATGTTCCTTGCTATAGAACATTATTTTTATCAAGTTGTTATGGGTAAAGTTCTGCTTTAATTTATTAAGGATGCAAGCAATCAACTAGACTTCAAATGTTTTGCTTTAATTGATGGCTAACACGGTACATTACTCTACTACTGCAATTTACCTTCCTGGTAAGCAAGGTTCCTGGTGCATGAATGCATGATGATATTGCAATATAGTAAAGTCATGAAGATGGAGAACAAACTATGCCTTTGAAGCTGTTTATCGTTGAAAGAAAAGCATATGGCTAGTGCCATCATGTAAATGGACTGGTGGCTGCTAATTAAAAAGCTTAAAAGATATGTCACACACTACATCTCCTGCCAGTGCTCTAAACATTTTACATTATTCAAAAATGAAATTTATTATCTTCCTGCCAAGAAATAGGATCTTCATCACTGAGCATACAAAAGACAGGAACTTCATGCATTGAAAATGTCTAAACAAACTTGCTATTAGGCAAAACAGGATTTGATGTAAAGGCTAAAAAACAGTATTCCCTGGCAAATAAAAAATATAAAACATAACTTCATTGTTCAATTTAAGTAAGTAAACTGCTTAGGTAAATGTGTTTAGGTGTAATGAATTAGGTTTATTATAGTGAAGGGAATATAATTGAACTTCAATTTCCATACCCTCATGTGACCTTGCAAATGAATTGGAAGAAAATAAGTTTACAGTATATGCTAATGCCAAAAAATTAATTACCTAGCACAAATTCTCTTGTAGTTTCCGTCATGACATGTATGGCTCTTATGCGGCGTACACACGGTCTGAATTTCCGATGGAAACAGTCCGATGGGAGCTTTTCAACGGATTTTCCGACCGTGTGTATGCCCATCGGTCTTTTTCTGTCGGAATTTCCGACGGACTTTGGATTGAGAACCTGTTTTCCGATCGTGTGTATGCAATTCCGACACGTAAAATTCAGATGCATGCTCAGAAACAATTTGACGCATGCTCGGAAGCATTAAAGTTCCCTTCTATAGTGCTGTCGAACGTGTTTTATGCCTCTGTGTTACAGACCGTCGGAATTTGGTGTGACCGTGTGTAGGCAAGACAGTTTGAGCGAAATTCCGTCGGAATTCTGTCGGGAAAACCATCAGAGCTTTTTCCGACGAGAATTCCGACCGTGTGTACGCGGCATTAGATGTAGCATTATCAATTGCATAAGCCCTGAAGTGAGAAACAGGTGATGGTTAGTGATGAGCTGAACTGTCCTGGGTTTGGTTTGAGGAGGGTTTGGTAAACTTAAAAGATAAGTTCACTTAAAAAAATAAAATAAAAAATGTATTTTTTTTTGCAGGTAAAATAAATGTGCATTTACTCAGTTTTTTTTCATCATGAGCCATGAAAGCATTGCACCAGAGATCAGCAGATCGCTAATGCCATGCAGGTCTCCTGCAGACTGTCAATGTAAGCTGTCTGCCCCATACATCCTACAGCCAGGCAGTTTCACACTGACAGAAATATTGACGTGGACATATACTAATGCAAAACATTTTTTGAAAAATTCCATGCAGTGCAGAGCAGTGATTTTTTAGCACTGACATTAACATTTAAGGAAAAAAGAGTTTTAATTGGTTGGCAAATAACATCTCCTTTCTGATTTTTTTTTAAAGAAAAAACAGCAAATACACCCTGAAGGTCCCCAAAACACATAGCATACCTCTAATGCCCCGTACACACGATCGGAAATTCGGCCAGCAAAAGATCAATGAGAGCTTTTGGTCGGAAAATGCGACCGTGTGTATGCTCCATCAGACTTTTGCTGGCCGAATTCCTGCCAGCAAAAGATTGAGAGCAGGTTCTCAATTTTTCGGTTGGAAAAAGTTTTGATCAGAAATTCCGATCGTCTGTACCAATTCCGATGCGCAAAATTCCTACGCATGCTCGGAAACAATTCGACGCATGCTTGGAAGCATTGAACTTCATTTTCTCGGCTTGTCATAGTGTTGTACTTCACTGCGTTCTTGACGGTCGAAAGTTCAGCAAACTTTTTTGTGACCGTGTGTATGCAAGCCAAGCTTGAGTGGAATTCCGTCAGTAAAACCATCCAAGATTTTTCCAATGGAAAATCCGCTCGTGTGTACGCGGAATTAGACCCCTTTTACATGGGTCAGATCCAGTTTAGCTCAGCAGGGGATCCGTCTGCTGATCAGAGCAAAGCTGGCGAATGACAGGTCCATGCCCATTCCGCTTATGCAGAGTGGACACGGACACAGCCTGCTCTGCTCAATGAGCAGTCAGATGTAAGCCGACCAACTGTTTATTTACACACGACTGCCCTCCAATCAGATCTGGCCAGACAGAGAAGTACGGATCCCCTTCTTTCTTTTTTTTGCCAGATGGGATCAGACTTGGAGACAGCTTAGTGTAGACAGACATGAGTCGGACCCGTTTAAACCTCTCTTGTGAAAGGGACCTAAGGGAATCTTATGTATTGTGGGGGAAATTTGGAGGGGTCTATCTGTCTGTTCATTTTTTTTAATTTTAAAGAAGGCAATGACGTTTATTGGCCAACTTTTCAAACTGTGTAATTTTTTTATCTTTGTAAATGTCACTTTTACTTTAGCACATTCTACAACAAGAATATAAATAAAAAAATGTGCATAGTCCTCCTCAAAAGGCATACATTTTGAATGTGTTTTATGTTTTTGTTTTTTTATGTTTTTTGTGTTTTTACTTTATATGATATGTATAATAGATGTATAATTATTTCACATCTGTGGCAAGTGAATTTTCTGATTGTAGAAATTGTGTATAAATTTTTATACAGTACCCTAAGATGCTGACACCAAGCGCCCAGGTGATTGGTAGGGATGAGCCGAACACCCCCCGGTTCGGATTGTACCAAAACATGCGAACAGAAAAAAAATGCGAACACCGTTAAAGTCTATGGGACACGAATTTGAAAAATCAAAAGTGCTAATTTTAAAGGATTATATGCAAATTATTGCCATAAAAAGTGTATGGGGAACCAGGTACTGCCCCAGGGGATATGTATCATTGCAAAAAAAAAAAAAATGAAGTTTTTTCCTGTAAAGCGCATTTGATTGCTTTCTAAACAAAGTAATCAACTCCATTCGGTAAGAGGCCATTCATTATCCCTGGTTCTCACATTGGGTGTATCAAGAACTTGTCTGGTGATGGTGCACAAGTTTTACCAACAGGAGTAACACGTTTTTCCAGCAAGGACTACTATATGAACTTTGTTTTGTTTTCCACTAAAAAGCATTTTTTATTTTTTCCATGTTCTAGTAGAACTTTTTGTCACAAAGGTCAAATGCACTAAATTTTATGTGATTAGGAGTATTATCCACGGCAGATTTAGAAATTCATCTGGTATCACTTATTTGTTTGTTAAGTGGCACTTCACATAGGAGATTGGACATACGTGCCTGGTCTTGTGTTTATTGTATCATTTTCATTTATTTTCACTTATAATTAATTACGTCATAGGGCTCGAGTAGCTCTGTCTTTCACTTTGCTTAGGCAGTATCACATATACTGTCACTACGGTGGTGACGGTTAGGTACACCTTCACTGGTCACTTAAGGGTGCCTATGTTCTGAACAAATTCTGGTTTGATTGGCAGAATTATATTTGTATTTTGTAGTGTGTAGATCACTAATTAACGTTTATCATTTTCACTGGATGTAGATTTAAAGTGGCATAGTTCTTAGTAGATCCATTTTGTGACCTCACACCCTTTCTTAATCAGCTCACTTCGATTAATCAGTAGAAAGTTTATGGTATACATGCATTAACCCCTTGTACATATTGGATTTTATATGTTGGTACTAGCGCCTCTCACACACCAAACAACCATTATTATACAGTACCCTAAGATGCTGACACCAAGCGCCCAGGTGATTGGTAGGGATGAGCCGAACACCCCCCGGTTCGGATTGTACCAAAACATGCGAACAGAAAAAAAATGCGAACACCGTTAAAGTCTATGGGACACGAATTTGAAAAATCAAAAGTGCTAATTTTAAAGGATTATATGCAAATTATTGCCATAAAAAGTGTATGGGGAACCAGGTACTGCCCCAGGGGATATGTATCATTGCAAAAAAAAAAAATGAAGTTTTTTCAGGAGCAGTGATTTTATTAATGCTTAAAGTGAAACAATAAAAATTAAATATTCCTTTAAATATCGTGCCTAGGGGGTACCCTTAGTCTGCCTGTAAAATAACGCATTTTTCCCATGTTCATAACATTCCTGCAGCAAAATTAAATTTCTAAAGGAAAAAATGTAATTTAAAATTGCTCGCAGCTGTAATGTATTGCCGGACCCCGGCAATATACAAAAAATCGTGCCAACATTTTTTAAAAAATGGCGTGTGTGTCCCCCCCAAAATCCATACCAGGCCCTTCATAAACCACTGGCAACAAAAGTGAGTACACCCCTAAGTGAAAATGTCCAAATTGGGCCCAATTATCCATTTTCCCTCCCCGATTTCATGTGACTCGTTAGTGTTACAAGATCTCAGGTGTGAATGGGGAGCAGGTGTGTTAAATTTGGTGTTTGATTGTACAGTGGCTGCATTTGATGGCATAGTGGTGGCAATTGATGGGCATAGTGGCTGCTTTTGATGGCACAGTGGCGGTATTTGATGGGCACAGTGGCTGCAATTAATGGACACAGTGGCTGCGTTTGATAACACAGTGGCTGCGTTTGATGGGCACAGTGAGGCTGCAAATTGATGGGGGTTTTTTTCAGAATTTTTCAGTTTGTTTGCGCCTGCCAAAAATTATGAGCACCAGCCGCCACTGGGTTACTCAGTATTGGTGGAGGAGAGGAGACAAGCAGACTGTGAGGGAATGTGTCTGCAGGACTGGAGCAGACCTAGTGAGGTCTATTGGCTAGCCAGGAGGCTTAAAACTGTCTTCTGAGCTTTAGTTTTTGAGACTGTTTTCTTACCTCTGCGCGGGAATCCTTTTCTTTGCTGTACACGGTAACCAATAAACGTGGGCAGGAAGCCATTTAACTTGACATAGCTTGGATTACCTCTCTACGAGCACTCCGTTTAAAGCTGAACCCCACAATAGGGGTAAATTGCACACCTGAGAGACACTTGGCCTACACAATTTAAAACCTGAACTTAGAAGTTACAAGATGGTATAACTCCAAAATAGATATTACACATTATATCATCTTGACCATTTATTCAATGTTTTTTTCGCAGGACGAAGCCTGCCTCTACAGGTAGAAAAAAACATTTTAGGTGTCTGAAAACATGAAAACAAATATTCGCTGGCTTTAAATACACATTGACAGACATACAGTATATTTTTGGGGGATTTTAATGTTTGTACATTGTAATAAAAATATTATGTCTTTAAACCCATTTATGGTGTGGTATAGTTAAAGTCCTATCTAGTTTTGCATTCTTTATGGGTTTTGTATTTTATGCAAATACATTTATAGTCTGGTATGGATTTTAAGGGGGTACCTCATTCCAAAAAAATAAACAGAAAAGGTCACCTAGAAATAAATACACCTAATTAGTTGACAAGTCTTTTATTAAAAAAACAAAAATTCCCAAAAATGTCCCTCATTGTAAATCCTTTACCAATCATGATGCCTGCCACCACTGATGACCAGACGACCTGCTGCATACGATCGATACTCATTGTACACTCGCTCCCTATGCTGTCATCAGTTATATAAAGGAATGGGGCGGGGATAATGGTGACGGAACTGTCCAGCACCCAGCTTGGGAGCTTCCGTCAAGATATAGCTTCCTCCAATCTTAACTCAGGAATTGGGTATTATAGCTGAATATAGCACCCAAGAATCTAGACGACACTAGCTTAGGTGCTCTGGAACTGGAACTCACACAGAATTTATATACCACACAAGATCAGATAAGGGCCTGATCATATTACGCAAACAGGAATATAATTACCATAGCTAAGGGACAGCCAACACAACCATAAACTGTGATCCAATTAAACAATAAGCTATTTAACAATTTGTCACTTAAACAAGCCTATGTTCCCCAATAAAGCAGGATACAAACTAACAGTGGCAGCTCTGGTCGGAGCCACTGTACTAATCATGCAAGGTTAGTTCAGCGACCTCCTTTACTGAGCTGTTGTGTTCTGACAGGGGGGTAGCCCTGCCAAAACACTCAAATCAGCGCTCTCTGCTATTGGCTGAGAGCGCTGATCAGGAGTCTGCTGGTTTTCCAGCATGTTAGTCTGACTTACTTTTTTTAACCGGCCGTTGTCTCCCAATATTCGGCTCGTTTGTACGAGGCTTGAGACCGAGTAAGTAAGACCTAGGACAATCCAAATCTCTAAAAGGATTAGCAGACAAACAGAAACAATTGGCGGAGAGACACATACTTGTGCAATCTGTTCACAAGACTAGTCATCAGAAGACAAACAAACAATGTTCCAGCAGGCTCATACGGTGTAATTGATTTCTTGAGGGAAATTGTTGATACATATTTCTTGTCCCAAGTGAAGAAGCCTCTCCAACCCAGTCTGCAGAAGGTCCACCATATTTCCTCTTACCATTAACCTGTACATGATTGATATTACACCTTTCCATCCAATCCAGAAGGGAAGCTTTATTGTCCTTATTCAGAAAATTAATCCAAGCCTCGCGCTCAGCTTTTATCATATTATTGTCCATCATTAGAGAATGATCTGGGAGTGAGTGGGCTTGCCCCTAGTCCCCTCCAAAAGCCTCTGTCCCAGTTTGGTCTGTTACAATAACGAAATCTGGTCAAGTGACCATATTTAGGCAATGATGCAATGCTCTATTCCCTGTCCATTTACTTACGTGGCTGAGAATTCCAGACTTTGTAAGTGAATGGGCTGGGTGATGTCAGTGGTCTGTGAGGATGCGGCAGGTGCAAGCAGCCACTCCTTTCTTAGTAAGCATTCACAGACGAAATAATAGTGACATCATTGCCCAAATATGGCCATGTAGCAAAAGGTTTTGCGCTAATGTAAGGCCTCATGCATACAGGCATGCAGTATATGAGTTGAGATACGTACTATGTACGCTCATTCAGTCACAATGACTGAAAGCCCTGGTCTTTTTGTACCCGCACCACCCAATCTACCTACACTTTTTTGATGTTTACATCTCCCCCCAGGCCCTGAATGAATCATACACTAGGCAACATTCAGCGGTGCAGGCGCAGAATAACTTTGGCTTCTGGTCATTCTGAATTACTAAAGGCTAAAGTCATCTTGTACCTGCACTGTTGTCACTATCTATGAATGACTAATTCAGTGCCAGAGGGGACATGCAAATTTCAGCAATCGGTAGGCAATGGTGCAGGTGCAGAATGATCACAGCTTTCAGTCATTTTGATTGAATGACTGTACATAGTACAAATCTCAACTCATATGGCCAATAAAATACAATACCACGGTGTTCAGAACTGTATGCAGTATGGATCTGAATGCAGCATATTTTATGCCTGTGTGCATGAGACCTTACAATGCTGTTAAAATGTGTTAATAATCTAAAAGCCTTGGTTTCTATATTTCTATATGTACATTTTATACACAAATTTATATGAGGACATCTGTAATGCTTCCTGATTAGTAATACTGCAGTATCTTATGCCTTATTGCTCCTTTTTCTTAGTACCAGTACCAGACCAGTCTCCCTTTTAGGTAAGTCAGGACTTACTGAAAAAGAAATGCAGAGATGTTAGCTCAGCAGTTAGTGATCAGGCAAGCTGACTGACTGCCAGCGATATACTGACAGACATTGGAGGAATTTATCGATAAATGCATATATGTAGTACAACAGTGCAAATGTGCTATGACAAGTGTATAGAAATGTCTTTAAAGTGCTTTTGTCACTTCTGAAAAAATTAAACATGTCTTAGTTCAGCTTAGTTCATAGACTCATTGCTGAAGGATATTTGCACACTTAAGGTTTTGCAGAATTCCATGTTATCAACTCTGCTTAAAGGCATAGTTGCCAACAGTTCTGATTGCCCGGGGTATTCCCGGAAATCAGACCAATGTCCCGGTCTGAGAATGTCCCGGGCAAAATCCAGAAAATCTGCCTCTGTCAAGGAAATTGGGGTGTGATGGTGTGGCGGGGCATGGTGGGGGCGTGGTGGGGGCGTGGCGGATGCAGGAGCACATGGAAAGGCAGCCCAGCCAATCACTGGAGCCGGCAGCACTGCTTGCTGAGCCTGCGGATGGTGAGTGGAGCTCGGCTGGCATGGCTAGGACCAGGTAGGCCCTTTTCACTACTACGTCTGGTCTGATGCGACTGCTCTGATGAGGCTGCACTGACGAGGCTGCTCTGAAGAGATTGCAGTGACAAGACTGCTCTTATGAGATTGCACTAATGAGACTGCTCTGATGACATTGCACTGATGAGACTGCTTTGATGAAATTGTACTGACGGAACTGCTCTGAAGAGATTGCACTGATGAGGTTGCACTGACGAGACTGCTCTGATGAGATTGCACTAATGACTTTGCACTGACGAGACTGCACAGATGAGACTGCTCTGATGACATTGCACTGATGAGACTGCTCTGATTAGATTACACTGATGAGACTGCTCTAAAGAGATTGCACTGATGAGGTTGCACTGACAAGACTGCTCTGATGAGATTGCACTGATAAGACTGCTCTGATTAGGCTGCACTGATGAGACTGCCCTTATGAGATTTCACTGATGATATTGCACTGATGTGACTGCTCTGATGAGATTGCACTGACAAGTCTGCTCTGATGAAATTGCACGGATGAGACTGCTCTGGTGAGATTGCACTGATGACACTGCTCTGATGAGATTGCACTGATAAGACTGCTCTGATGAGATTGCACTAATGAGCCTGCTCTGATTAGGCTGCACTGACAAGACTGCTCTGATGAGATTGCACCAATGAGACTGCGCTGATGAGATTGCACTGACAAAACTGCTCTGATGACATTGCACTGATGAGACTGCACTGATGACCTTGCACTGATGAGACTGCTCTGTTGAGATTACACTGATGAGACTGCTCTGATGAAACTGCTCTGATGAGGCTGCACTGAAGATATGCTCTGATGGTAAAGGGGGGCTCTGATGGTAAACGAGGGCTTTGATGGTAAAGGGGGCTCTGATGGTAAAGGGGGACTTTAAAGCTAAAGGTTTTTTTTTTTATCCAGCAGTCACTGGACTGTGATAAATAGGGTCTTAAACAGCACTGACCAATCTCTCACAGTCAGGGCAGTGCTACATATCAGCTAACAGCACTCTTTTACTTCTATCTTTTAGACTTTTTTAATATAGCACTGTCCAGGCTGTGAAAAATTGGGCAGTGCCATTTGAAACCCAATTTGTCACAGTCACTGCAAGGTCCATGCATCCCTATGGACGGGCAGATGTAGAGACTCTATTTAACCACACACCCTTTAAGCCACGCCCAATATTTAGCGTAATATAAACCATGCAAAGCACGCCACAATTTCTTTAAACGACTGGACACGTCCACGAAAAAGGATGGTCCGTCCATAATTAACATACTGCTCCGCCTACACTGACTTTCTGCAAAAAAGTGTCCTTTAAAATTTTGGGGAAATATTGGAAACTATGTAAATGATAAGTTCACCTTTTGTAACATATTCAGGGTATAACATGTGACTTATGCACCAGCCCCCGCTCCCCCTTTGGGACAGCTAGCGGGGGATCCTCTAACCCCCTCCCCGCTAGCTGTCACAATCTAAAAAAGATAGGGCCATGTGGGGTTTTGAGGCTGTCGGTTTGTAGTTCTCAATGAAATACCACGGCGCTGCTGAGCGATCTGGTAGTTAATTGGGCTTCCTGTCTCAAGTGTAACTGCTTGCTTGTATCGGAGGTACAGGCAAACAGATACACAGACAGTCCCTGAGACCCTGGCATTACAACCACAATCTGATGACCGTGGGTGCAATGCTTTACAGGTCTCTTCCTAAAAAAAATAACAAATGCATATTTTTTACCTGAAAAAAAATGTGAATTTATTTTTATTTTTTGTAAAGGTGAACTTATCCTTTAACCACTGACCTCACAGGTGTTGTTCTAGAATGAAGCTGCATTAACCTTTCTCCCTATCACATCTGTGCCAGGTGAAGTGCTTAATTGCATGTAAACAATTGGTTCTTTAGAGAAATACTGTAAAAGCAGTTTTGGTTAACTCTTTACTTTGAATCATCACTGTTGCCTGATTATTCTACTGTGATTTTGAAGAAAAAAATTTATTCTGACCTAGGAAAACCAGACACCTAGGTGTTCTTCACTACTGTATAGAATGTATGTACACCTAAATGAAAGATCACAGTGTAGCTTAGTTGGCCATAGCTGAGTAGCTTTTTTCATTTAGAATACAGAATGAATGAAAAAAAAAACAAAGATTCTACTATCAACACAAATGAGGTGGATGGAAATGAGTCCCGCTATAAGTCACTGATCGCCGCCACTACTAGTAAAAAATAAAAAAATAAAAATATCCCAAAGTATGTAGACGCTATAACTTTTGCGCAAACCAATCAATATACGCTTATTGGGACTTGACCTCCACTAGTTGGGGGTAGGGGTGGGTGACACATCCTCAGCTCTGAAGGGTTCATGCTGGGACTTTCAGTCCTTCACAATTGGGAGAGTCACATCCCACAAAAGTGACAGACTACAAATCCCAGCATGAATCCCTCAGGGCTGGGGATGTGACACCTCCCACCCCCAACTAGTGACAACCCCCCATCCCCAACTCAGTCCCAACATGAGCCCCTGAGATTTAAGAATGTGACCCCCAAAAGTGAAGGACTACAAGTCTCAGCATGAACCCCTGAGATCTAAGGATGTGACCCTTTAGATCTCACGGGTTCATGCTGTGACCTGTAGTCTTTCACTAGTTGGGGGGCCAGTGGGACACCTCTTCAGCTCTGAGGGGCTCATGCTGAGACAGTGGGACCTGTAGTCTTTCACTAGTTGGGGAGCGGGGTGTGATACATCTTCAGCTCTGAGGGGTTCATGCTGGGACCTGTAGTTTTTCATTTTTGGGGGGTCACAGCCCCAAAAGTGAGGGACTACAAGTCCCAGCACGAATCCCTGATATACATCCTTGTGACCTCCTCCTCCTATGTTCTGCCCATCAGATGGATATATTCTGATTATCTGCATTTGTGTTGTTGTAAATGACATTTAATGTTGTTACCTTTTATAGGAATCATTTGCAGAGCTTAGGCGCCATCTAGCGTCCTTTTTTGGTATTGCTTCTGTGTGTATAGTTTATTAATAAAGTTTATAACCTAGGAAGTACTTGGAAAGCAAAGTATTCTGGGTAAAGTCTCACAGGAAGAGACACATTCATCATGCTTTTCAGACTGCAAGAGGTCTTGTTTCAATCTCTTACCATCAATCCCTTATTGAACTTAAAAAAGTAAGTTTTACTGTCTCATATTGTACTGTGTATATTTGTCTTTGAAATGTATGCTAAATTTATGGGATATTGTACTTATCAAGGTTTATTCTTGTTATTTGTAGTTTCACCTAGCTTGTTCCAATAAACTGCGATCGAAGAAATATGGTATCATGTTTATGGGATAAGAATGGTTTAGCTGAATGTCCTTGAGACAGAACAGTGAAATTTTTAAGCTGACCTCTGAAGGGAAGATAAGCTGACTTCGGAAGTCTGTACAGCCTGGGGCTACACAGTACCATACAGTCAGAAGCCTTAAAGAAGCAGGCCTGTGGGAGGCAAAGCAAGCAGCCACGCTACACAGAGACGCGCTCTGTCAAGCAGTACCGACACTAGAACGGTCTCTATACAGCAAGACAGCTTCTTCCCCGCAGCCATGTCTCACAGTAGAACATCTTCTTACAAAACACGATCACAAGCAAGCTCATCTAGGTCATCTGTCGCAAATGCAGCAGCTATCGCCCGTTCAAAAGCTGAAGCAGCAAGAGCCAGGGCTGCATTCGCAGACCAAGAACTGCAGATGAAAAAAGAAAAGGCCCACCTTGAAGCAGAAAGAATACGCATGGAAGACGAAAGAGCTCAGCAGGAGGCATCTCTGAAACTGCAGCAAGCTATCTTGGACGCCAACATGGAGAAGCTGGCAGTGGAACGAGACGCTGCCGCCGCCATTGCAGAAGCAGAAGCTCTAGAAGCAGCCGTCTACGATGAGCCAAGAGCAGGTAGCAGCATACCAGGCCTAGAGGAAGACCACCAAGACTCATCGCAACGCACGTCGGATTATGTCTACCAGCACTGTGACCCAAGCAGCATCCCACAACAAGAAATTAAACATGATGTCAGGGAGTCACACCAAATCAAGCAGCAACAAGACGACCTTGGACCCCAGTGCCACAGGCAAGAAAAATCTGACAGTGTTCCAGACGTTCCAGTTCCAACCAAACCCTCTACTCCACAAGGTACTCAACCTTCATACAACCATCAAACACCTGTCTTCACTCCAAAGGTGTATGCAACGAGCCGGTACGAACTGCCAACCGTATGCAAGTTTGAGCCCAGAGAGCCTAAAGAAGAGACTTCTATCAGGTATGCCTTTACACCGCACCACAATACACCAGCAGCCTACCCCAATGCCAATCAGGCTACTGTAGACTTTGCCAAGTTCCTGGCCAAACGCGAGTTAGTTACCCAAGGACTTGCCAAATTTAGTGATCGCCCTCAACACTACAGGGCGTGGCGATCCTCTTTCCAGAGTGTTATCCAAGGTCTAGATCTATCTTGCAGACAACAAATAGAACTCCTTGTAAAGTGGCTTGGCAATGATTCTGCTGAACACGCCAAAAGGATCAGAGACATTAATATAAACCACCCTGAGATAGGCCTTACAAACATCTGGAACAGACTGGATAGATGTTATGGCTCACCAGAGGCTATAGAGAGTACACTGTTTAAAAGGATAGAAGACTTCCCAAAAATACCTAGCAGAGGTTACCAAAGACTCAGAGAATTCAGTGACCTATGTATGGAGTTACAAGTTGCTAAAGCGGAAGGTGACTTACCTGGCCTTTCTTATCTTGACTCTGCTAGAGGTATTAACTCCTTAGCTCAAAAACTTCCTTATGAGTTACACGAAAGATGGATTGCTCATGGCTGTAACTACAAACGGAAACACAATGTGCCCTTTCCACCATTTAGTGAGTTTGTGGACTTTGTAGACAGACAAGCAGGAATGAAAGATGACCCCAGCTTCATTTTTCCACTGTCTTACATCACTTCTGCTGGCCCTAAGCAACTCAGGGCTACAGTAGCAGTGCACAAAACTAACATTTCTTCTCACAGATTTTCAGAGTTTCAGCCAGAGGATCAAGTCAATGACCCTACGAAGTTCTGCCCTCTACATAAGATGCCACATCCTCTTCTGAAATGCAGAGCCTTCAGGACAAAGACCATCCAGGAACGCAAAGCCTTCCTCAAAGAGAACAACATCTGTTACAAGTGCTGCTCTTCGTCTACACACTTCGCCAAGGACTGTAAGGTCAGTGTCAAATGCACAGAGTGTGACAGCACAGAGCACCACACAGCTTTACACCCAAAGCCTACTCCAAGAACCTTCCCACCTGTCCATGGTGACAAGGAGCAAGGCAGGGAGACCAAAGACTCTAGTACAGATACCACAGCAATCACTTCACAGTGCACTGAAGTCTGCAAAGGAAGTACAGGTGGCAGATCTTGCTCTAAAATCTGTCTAGTGAAAGTTTACCCAAAGGGACGCAGAGACAAAGCAGTCAAGCTCTACGTCATTTTGGATGATCAGAGTAATAAGTCACTAGCCAGACCTGTGTTTTTTGACATTCTAAACCTTAAAGGCCCCAGCAGCCCCTACTCCCTTAGGACTTGTGCAGGTACAGTGGAAACGGCGGGGAGAAGAGCTGACGGCCTACAAATTGAATCTATGGATGGTAAGACATGCCTACCCTTGCCGACCATAATAGAATGCAACCAGATGCCAGACAACAGATCGGAGATTCCCACACCAGACGCAGCAGCTCACCAGACTCACTTGAAGCACATAGCACATCTCATACCAGAACTTGATGATCAGGCTCAGATAATCTTACTCCTAGGGAGGGATATCTTGCAAGTCCACAAAGTAAGGAAACTGATCAACGGTCCTAAAAGTGCTCCATATGCCCAAAAACTGGATCTTGGGTGGGTCATTATAGGTGATGTTTGCCTGGGAGGTGCACACAAACCGGCATCTGTTAATAATCTGCTCACTAGTACCCTCGAGAATGGTCGTCCTTCTCTTTTCCAACCCTGTCAAAATCGCATCCTCATAAAGGAGCTACCTCACAACAACCCTGTACCTCTTCCTTTCTTAAGTCCCCTCTGTGACAGCAATGCCTATGACAATGACCAAAGCGACTTAGGACACTCAGTGTTCAGGAGAACAAAGGAAGACAACCAGGTAGCAATGTCCATTGAGGATAGAATCTTCCTAGAGGTTATGGAAAGCAGTATGGAGAAAGACGTGTCTAATAACTGGGTAGCACCTCTTCCCTTTAGGCCACAAAGACAACGTTTGCCTAACAACAGGGAACTAGCATATAAACGCCTCACTTCCTTAAGACACAATCTGCAAAGGAAACCAGAGATGAGAGAACATTTCTTTTCCTTCATGGGCAAAATATTCCAAAATGGCCATGCTGAGGTAGCTCCAGACCTCAAAGACTCAGAAGAATGTTGGTACTTACCCATATTTGGCGTCTATCACCCTAAGAAGCCAGGGCAGATTAGAGTGGTGTTTGATTCCAGCGCCAAGCATGAAGGTGTCTCTCTAAATGATGTCCTTCTTTCTGGCCCTGACCTCAACAACAGACTATTGGGGGTACTTCTCCGCTTCCGCAAGGATTCAGTCGCATTCATGGCAGACATACAACAAATGTTCTATTGCTTTCTTGTTAAGGAAGAACACCGAAACTTTCTGAGGTTTCTCTGGTTCAGGGACAACGACCCCTCTGGAGACATCACAGAATATCGCATGAAGGTGCACATATTTGGCAACAGCCCTTCCCCTGCAGTTGCTATATATGGCCTCAGACACTCTGCTAGAGTGGGAGAGTCAGAGTATGGGTCAGACGTCAGACAATTTGTGGACAAGGATTTCTATGTAGACGATTGCTTGAAATCACTACCCACAAATGAAGCCGCAATCAGTCTCCTCAAAAGAACTCAGGCAATGCTTGCGTGTTCCAACTTAAGGCTCCACAAGATTGCTTCCAACAGTAGAGAAGTTTTAGAAGCCTTTCCTGTCCAAGACCATTCCAACGAGTTAAAGGACTTAGATCTAGGCACAGACTCACTTCCCATGCAACGCAGCCTTGGTTTGCTTTGGGACTTAAGATCTGACACCTTCACTTTCCAAGTAAACACAGAGGAAAAACCCTTTACCCGTAGAGGTGACCTGTCTACCATAAACAGCCTATACGATCCTTTAGGCTTTGCAGCACCTGTCACCATCCAGGGTAAGGCACTACTCAGAGACTTAACCTGTGAGTCGCTAGATTGGGACCACCCTCTCCCCACCGACAGGAAGAACCTATGGCTAGAGTGGAAGGACTCACTAACAGCGCTATCCAATCTTAAAATTCCACGCCCATATGCACCTCTGTCATCTGCAGATGTTCAGATGCAAAGACTTTGTGTGTTTGCGGATGCTTCTGTTAAAGCAATTGCTGCTGTAGCTTACCTGAAAACCATAAACACTAAAGGACAAAGCCACATAGGGTTTGTAATGGGAAAAGCAAAACTTGCACCACTACCTGAACACACCATACCCAGGCTGGACACTTCAAGTTTCATTAATTCTCTTAAGCCCCATACACACGCTCGGACAATCCGCGGACAAGGTCGGTCGGACTTTGTCCGACGTACTTTGTCCGATGTTGTCGTTGCGTACACACGGTCGGACTACGTTGTCGGAATATCCGGTCCGGAAGAACGTCGTGACGTAAGTCGTCGTCCACGAGATTACAAAAGGGAAGTTCAGCACCACGTCAGGCACCCGTTGGGCTCCTTCTGCTGATCCCGTGTTTATCGAGAGTTAGTGGAAGTTTGGTGACTTAAGATTCGCGCTTCTCAGTTTTCTGACTCAGATCGTTACTGCTCTTCAGTTTGTGCTTGTCGTGCGTATCTGTTTATTAGTGCGTGTAGTCAGTTCGCATTTGTTGGTCATTGCGGCCTATATCTTGATATAGGACGCTTTGATTTGCACTGCTTATTGTCTGCTCGTTGCTGGTATTCACTTCGTTCTTTCAGGCCTTGCTGTTTATCGGTGCTTTCTGTTTGTCCGTTCTGACCAGCCGACCTTTTGTGACCTTCTGAGCGATGTTTCCCGTGCGTACTCATCGCCGAGTTCGTGCTGTACGCGGAATTGGTGTCGGGCTTTTAGCTTTGACCCAAGACCCGTCCATGAACAGAGTGATGAGGAGTATGTGGACCAAGAATTGGTTGCTTCAGCGTGACCAGTTCTCGCACATGCCTTTGCTTCGTGAGATCCGGGAGAATAATCCTGATGATTTCAGGAACTTTCTCAGGATGACGGACCCCGATTTTCACCGTCTTTTGGCTTTGCTGACCCCCTTTATCAGCCGGCAGGATACCTGCATGAGACAAGCCATTACTCCGGAGCAGAGGCTTGTTGCCACGTTGAGGTACTTGGCGACAGGGAGAAGTCTTCAGGATTTGAAGTTCTCTTCAGGTATCTCTCCCCAGGCCCTGGGAATCATTATTCCAGAGACCTGTTCTGCCATCATTCAGGTCCTGCAGGAGGACTATATTAAGGTAACATTTCTACTTTACTATTCCCTTCTATGTATGCTCTGTTTGCTAATGACTTGTATTTTTGACCTCCTTCCCTAATTACCATGATTGCAATATGTTCTAATATGCTGTGCCCCTTTTCTCCTTCGTGCATTTTTCCCTTCACTTACCTCACCAGCATGCTCTTCTGCCCCAATAGACACCTATGGCCTACTCACTTAAGCAATGTCTTTTGTCTGCTGCATAGTATTGTTTGCCCCAAAACACCCCCTAAAATATGCACAAATGTTTGCTGTGTGGTTTACTTCATGTAGAGCCCCCTTTTTTTGTTCTTTTGGTGGGGGGGGGGGGGCAAACTCATTAGGACCCCCTCCCCCAACTGCTCTGTCAGATGGTACCAATCCTTTATCTGCTGGCTTTCCCAAGGTCCATACACACTATATACCTACCTCTTTATAGTGCGCATCTTTAGGGATGAATTCAGCAAAGCATGTAGTGCAAGGGACTGCCTCCATACATTCCATTTCCTATTTTTTTGTCTTCTTTCCCTCCTATTAGCTTGCTTGGTAATTTAATAATGTCACACTGTGCCTGCCTTTTTTGGGGGGGGGGGGGGAAATGTTATTTGATCTTTCCTGTGGCCTGCCAATAGTGTTAAGTACAGAGGGTCTGGCCAAACTAGGCCACATTATTGAGCCATTTGCCAATCAATGAAGTGCAGAGGGTTACCTGTCCCCCACCCCCCCCCCCCCAAAACCATAGTTATTGCCAATGTCCCATCAGAAGTGGGGGGATTGATGGGGGGGGTGAGTAATCTGTGAAGGGGAGCCTCTACTTTTCTGTGTAAATACTTTCCAGCCTCCAATTTTATACAATGCTCTTGTTCCAAGATGTTGATTGTCTAATCTGCTTGCAATGTTTAGGTGCAAAGTGACTCATTTTTTTTTCTTGTTTCACTCCACAGTTCCCTTCCACGCCACAGGAATGGCAGACTGTGGCCTCCCACTTTGCCAGCCGTTGGGACTTTCCTAACTGCGGAGGGGCAATTGATGGGAAACACGTCCGCATCGTCCCACCGCCCAACTCGGGGTCCTACTATTATAATTATAAAGGGTTTAATAGTGTAGTGATGTTGGCGGTGGTGTCGGCAACATACGAGTTTATGTATGTGGACGTGGGGATGAACGGCCGGATATCGGATGGTGGGGCCATTACGCACACGGAGTTCTACTGGCGTCTCCAAAGTGGCAGTCTGTGCTTGCCACCTCCAGAGGAGAATGCCGAAGGACTCCCCTTCGTCTTTGTCGCAGATGAAGCGTTTGCGCTGACTCCCCATGTGATGAGGCCGTTCCCGATGAGGACCCTCACCCCGGACCAGAGGGTCTTCAACTACAGGCTGTCCAGAGCCAGAAGAGTGGTGGAGAACGCTTTTGGCATCCTGGCCAGCCGCTTCCGCCTGTTCCTGACGGCATTTAACTTGGCGGAATACAAACTGAACCACATAGTTCTTGCCTGTTGCATATTGCACAACTTCCTCAAAAGACATAACAGGAACTATGTGGTGCCCGTTGGCCCAGATGTGGAGGGCCCTCCAAATGCGGACCTCACAGCCCTTCGAGTGGCACGTCCAGGCTTGCCCCCTCTCAATGCCCGCGTGGTCCGGGACCAATATATGGAATACTTTGTGGGTAGGGGGGCCATTGCTCTGCCTGACGATGTGTGAGAGGCATTTTTTAATAAATCTGATATTTTAACCAACCTCTGATTTCTTGTCATTTCAGTCTTCTTTTTAGCTTATTTACTTTGACATTTTTTCCCTTTGCCTTCGACAGTGGTAATGCACTTTCTGGGCAAAAGGAGGTAACAGTCTCTTCTTCCTAAAAAGTTTTTTCTCATGTGTGTTTGCTACCTAATCTTTGGTCTAGAGAAGGTTTGTCCTGCATAACTGACACCCAAAATACTCCTTTTCAGCACCAGGTGTGACATGTGTGTATTCTCCAAAATGCTGTGCTCCGTGTTTTCGTACAAAGCACTGTGGGTGTCATTTACATAAGTCAAATCCGCTATGCTCTACAAGTGCATTGAAAAAGTTCCCTGGGAAAGGAAATTGCAGTGCAAAGTGGATTTGCCTTTAGTAAATAACACCCATTGCCCCCCATATCCTTTACATTTTACATACATAATGCATTGTTTTATTTAAATAAGGAAGCCACACATTTTGAAAATTTAAAAAGTTTACTTGGAAAACATTCACAAGTGCGTTTACAATCTTCACGCCAAAACTGACAACATCTTGGTTATTTACAACATTATTTACAAAGATTACGCAATTTGTAAAACCAGGCATGGAGCTAAGCAGAACCTATGAAGTAGGAAAGTTCAACTTTGTAAAGTGAAGACAAGATCAGACATGACTATATGTTCAAAGTGTGTTTGATCTTGCCTTCATCACATGGGGGGGGGCACCCCCGAAAAGTGGAAATTTGGAACATGCACACAATTTGGTTCTGAAAATGGTCATTAGATGGTAAAACACATGCCTAGAAGCTTCAAAAGTGCCATTTTCCATCATGGGGATGAATGGACGTTTTTTGGGGGTGCAACCCCTTCACCACAACCACTTTCGTAGTTCGTAAAGTGTTTGCACCCCCAAAAAAACGTTGCCATTCATCCACCATGATGGGAGCTAGCACATGTGGACACAATGTGTGCATGTTCCAAATTTCACACAGTTTTTAAGTTGCAAATGTGTTCAGAAGCTGGCACAAATGTGTGTAAATTACTTGGTGCTTTTTCATATTTTTCCTAAAACATCAATGATGTTCTTCAATTTTTGTTGAACATCATTGATGTTTTGCTTTATGTAATCTAGATCTCGATTGCAGACCATTATCTCTCCGATGAGTACGTGGGCACTCTCTGTGGTAAAGTGCGATTTTTCTTCCACAACATCCACGTCACCTAAAAACCACAAACAAAAAAAATGGGGTGTTGGAAATGAGGCAGCCATACATGGATTAGCTTACCAGTAGCTGTGTTCTCCCACACTCACCTGTTGTGGTGACAATTTCTCCAAGTTCGATGATCTCTCCTTCCTCCTCCTCCTCCTCTGCTTCTGCTCTTTCCCCTTTTTTGGGAGGTGTTGGTTTGGGGGTTTCCTCAGACGGCCCAAGTTTTCGCTCCCCTATGAGAATGTCCAAAAGGAAGATTTAGCAACACAAACTATTGAGGGCAGAAATAGGAAATGACAAACATTGCTTGAAAGTGACGGACACTATTTTAGTTTGGCCAGTTACAAATGTCAACTACATGAATGTAGTCACTTTGTAAAGGTGCTAAACTGACTAGCTTTTTGGTAGAAGTTTGTGTGATGGAGACCCCCCTCTAGTATCCACTGGAGCACATGTGTGGAAAAGGCTAATAAAAAGGGGGTTTGGGTGTCCCAGCACTAGTGCTCTCGAGTCCAGATGGGTAAACACCTACTGGGTGACCTCTCCTTTACATTGAATAAATTGCCTTTACATTCTGGATGACATTTCTAGGGAGAACAAACTTCCTTTCCCCCAAAAAAAACACCAAACATCGTATTATAAGTGGCCGCACGATCGAGGTTGCGTACGATCGAATGGACACACACACGACCATGACAGTGGCAGAAAGATCGAGGCTGAGTACGATCGAATGCACAGACGAACATGAAAGTGGCCATTTTGGAATGTACAACTTTGTAAAAATCAAACCACATGGAGCAGTATGCAAGCAAGAAATCAAACACAAAACACAACTACTTACTTTTTTGAAGAATTCTCTTGATCTTTCTGTACTGATCGGCCTCCCTCAGTTTCAGGTCTGACCAGCGTTTCCTCAGTTGCTCCTTGGATCGTTGTACCCCAAAATGATTGTACAGCCTCCTCACAACTTTAGACATGATCTTGGCCTTGCGGACATTGGGGTTGAGGTAAGGCCCATACTTCCCATCATAGTCGCTCCTCTTTAATATGTCCACCATCTCCAACATTTCTCCAAATGACATATTGGAGGCCTTGAATTTCAGGCTCCGGGATCGGGACGTTTCTGCCTCCGGACTTTCCTCGTCCTCCTCCTCGTTGGGGGGATATTTGGGGCGCACCTGCTGTGTCCCCGCCATGTGCTCTCCCCACTGCGCCGTAAAGAGAAGGGGTGGGGAATAGACGAGAAAGATCGTCAGGGGCGGGCGGAGTTTGACGCATGCGCACTGTATATAAAACGTCACACGCCTGTGTCGTAGCCACGATCTGGGAGACGAGGGGAGAGAAAGCTCACGCACGAGACGATCGCTACAAACGAAGGTACAATTTGACATTGGTACATAACTAGCCTAGACTGATTAGAACTTGAGGCTTCTTTATGGAGAAGATTAGGAGTGTTTAGGCTGACATTATTTATATTGTTTTGTGTGGCGTTGTGTCTTGCAGAGGTGATGGAGGCGTTCTACAACGTGAGCTTTCTCCCACACTTCATTGATAAATACCGGCAATTCCCCCTCTTATGGCAGGCAAAACACAGGGATTATAGCAACAGACCAAAGAGGTACGCAGCCCTGCTGAAACTGGTGGCATTTGTAAAGCCTACCCTGCCCATGGCAACCGTCGCAAACTTAAAAGTGAAGATAAACAACATGAAGACTACCTATTTCCGGGAGCGCAATAAGGTCCTGAAGTCACAAGCATCTGGAGCTGCAGCAGCTGATGTCCATGTCCCCACGCTCTGGTACTATGACAGGCTCCACTTTCTCAAAGACCAGGCTACTGTCAGGAAGTCACTCTCGACTCTTCCTTGCACGCGTCCTTCCACGCACGCCACCCCTGATGAGGCTTCCGAGGACCAACCTGGGCCTTCCAGTCAGGAATATGTGCAGGTGCCCAGCTTGTTCCAGGTATAGTAGTTTTGGAACCAGTTTGTTGAATAATGAATGATGTTCAGTTAATTCAGGATCCCCAATTGCTTATTTCCTAACGTGATTGACATATCAACAGACAGTGGTGTGGGAGACATTTTTGGGAAGAATCTAAACTGCAGGGCTGAGAATTGTATGGTTTTGTATTTGAAAACATTTTGCAACAGTCACTAGATGAGAATTGTGTGTGTTTGATGAACAAATAACTGAAACTATGTCCCTTTTTCAGACACAGGAAGACCTCAGCCAGGAGGTGGCTGTGGAAGGTGGCAGTCAGGAGGAGGCAGGGGGTAGTGGCAGCCAAGAGGGGGGTAGGCGTAGGAGCCTGACTGTCTCCCAAGTCTCTCCCCTCCGCCTTCCCTACAGAAGGGCGAAAAACATGGGGGAGGTGGGAGAGTCAGCGCTCCAGCTGATAAAAGATGCCTCAGCCTCCCTCTATGCCACACCCACCTACGAGGAGGCCTTTGCCTCCTTGGTTACAAGTAAATTTACGGGTATGGAGGCGGGGCAACGCAGCATGTGTGAGGAGGTCATCCTCAAAATCCTAAATGAGGGGATGGCTGGGGAGATGACTCCCCTCACACATGTTTGCGAGAGTGACCTTGCTCCGCCTCCTCCTCCTCCTTCTGCCACCCCACCAGCACCAGCACCACGGCGTGGAAGGAAGCGTACAAGGAAGACAAGAGAGTGACAACCTGGACTCAGTCTGGTCTGAGAGAAGATGGAGCCTCTCGTAGTACCAGAGCCTGGGGACCTAGATGGCATCTGCTGCAGTTCCGGATGTTTTGGACTTCAGGACCAGATTGCGCTCCCTTATTATTTAGATAGGTAGTCTTCATGCCCCCAATTGTTTAAGTCTGTAAAATGATGGTTGCCATGGGTGTCCAAGGCTTTGCAAATTCCCCAAGTTTCACCATGGCTGCGTTCCTCTTTGGTCTGTTGCTGAGACCTAAATAAAGGTTTTTTTGCTTTGAAATAATCATTGACTATTGTGTTTTACTTTTCTACAATGACAGTTTTTCTTTGAGTAGGCAGGTACATTTCACTAATCCTAGAATTAACAAGGGGCACCAACAACCAACAAACTCCTAGTAAATGTAAGCAAGAAATACAAATGTTAATAATGTGGTTTTGCTAAGTTGAGACATACAAACCCCCTCCAAAAAAAAAAAAAAAAAACCTCCTTCAAATATGTATTCCCCCAAAAAAAATAAATCGGGGTAAAAAAATAAGAAAGATTGTATTACGATCTGAGTAAAAATAAACATGTAGTGTATAAATGCAAAGTAATAAAGAAGTAAGTTTGTGAGAAGTGCGGGTGAATAGGAGCAGCTAAAAGATGTCATTCTTGTTGCATTTTAAAGAAAAAGAGAATGCGCTGCATTAAAGACATTTTAACATTGCAGCGTGACGAATGTGCTGTGTCGATTAGGAAAGGTAGTTTTACCTGACCGAGCGCTTCCGTCACAGAATTTCTTCTGAGCATGCGTAGCACTTTGTCCGTCGGACAAGCGTACACACGCTCGGATTTGGTGTGATCGGACCGGGTTGACGGGAAATCTTTCCAGCAGGAGATAAGACTTTGTCCGACGGACAAACCGACGAACACTGTCCGATGGTGCATACACACGGTCTGATTTTTCAACAACCTTGTCCGATCGGACCAAATTGATGAAAAAGTCCGACCGTGTGTATGGGGCTTTAGACGTTTCATTGCAATCCGAGGCCCAGTGAAACTCATTCGCTCTGACAGAGGATCTAACTTTGTAGGAGCAGTAAAAGAACTGCAAATTCCTTCCAACTTGGACATCCCCAGTGTAAAAAGGTATTTGAGTAAGCAAGACTGCACGTGGATCTTCAATCCACCTCACTCTTCTCACATGGGAGGTGTGTGGGAGAGGATGATAGGCATAGCCCGCAGAATTCTTGACTCTATCTTCCTACAAGTAGGAACTGCAAGGCTTACTCACGAGTGTTTAGTGACATTTATGGCAGAGGTTACAGCCATCATTAACGCCAGACCCTTAACTTCAATTTCAAGTGACTCTGAAGATCCAATGGTTCTCACACCTACCATGTTGCTCACGCAAAAGACTGGTCTTGTAGGTACTCCAGCTGGAGAGTTTTGTGAGAAGGACCTTTACAAACGTCAATGGAGACAAGTTCAAACTCTTGCCAATACCTTCTGGAGTCGGTGGAGGGAGCAATACACATCTACTCTTCAACTAAGGAGGAAGTGGCACTCAGAAAAACCTAACCTTAAACTTGGTGATGTTGTGCTCATGAGAGATTGCCAGACACTAAGGAACATGTGGCCTTTAGGTCTAGTCACCAAAGTACTGCCAAGCAAAGATAATCTTGTCCGTAAGGTCGAGGTCAAGACCTTTCAACAGAATGAGGCCAAAGTGTTCTTGAGGCCAGTGACCGAACTTGTTCTGTTACTTTCTACGGAGGACTCTGTTAGTGACGTCACTTGACGTCAGGCGGGGAGTGTTCTGCCCATCAGATGGATATATTCTGATTATCTGCATTTGTGTTGTTGTAAATGACATTTAATGTTGTTACCTTTTATAGGAATCATTTGCAGAGCTTAGGCGCCATCTAGCGTCCTTTTTTGGTATTGCTTCTGTGTGTATAGTTTATTAATAAAGTTTATAACCTAGGAAGTACTTGGAAAGCAAAGTATTCTGGGTAAAGTCTCACAGGAAGAGACACATTCATCATGCTTTTCAGACTGCAAGAGGTCTTGTTTCAATCTCTTACCATCAATCCCTTATTGAACTTAAAAAAGTAAGTTTTACTGTCTCATATTGTACTGTGTATATTTGTCTTTGAAATGTATGCTAAATTTATGGGATATTGTACTTATCAAGGTTTATTCTTGTTATTTGTAGTTTCACCTAGCTTGTTCCAATAAACTGCGATCGAAGAAATATGGTATCATGTTTATGGGATAAGAATGGTTTAGCTGAATGTCCTTGAGACAGAACATCCTATGCCTCTGCGAGTGTCATCTGCTGCCAGCTCATGCTCCCTAATGACACACACGTTTTAATTCATCTGTCTCACCTTAGTCAGGTGCAGGTCGACTTTTCAGATGTGCTGTAATCTCCCTGCCTTCGGGCTCTGAGAGGCGCATGCAGCCGCGCTGGAGAAGATGAAGGGAGGAGGTGGGTGGAGCCAAAATTCACTAGACGCAGAGGAGCAACAAGTTAAATCCTCCTTCGCTCTGAATGCTGGGGCCTCGGCCTCGCTCTCCTTCTCCTAATGTCACTGGTTGCTAGACGCCAGGCGGCAGGCGATCCTAGCAACCAGTGCGGGCAGTAGAGGCCAGCAGTGAAACAAGAGGGTCTCGGCCGGCCGCAACAAGTACTGAATCACTGTGTGAGTAAATCGGATCGGCTGCTGCTGCTGAATGTAAGTGAGTGCCACTTGAGCTTCAGCGCCCCCCCTCTGCCTCAGCTCATGGTGCCTGGGCATGGTGCACCCTTTGCACCCGCCCAGGATTGGCCCTGTCCTGATGGTTTCACTTGATGATTTTAGAGTACATTGATTAGAGGCTGCAGCCACTGATCTAGCAATGTTTTCCAGGTTTTGATTCAACAGAAGCCGATCCAATGATCAACTTCTGTTGAACAGGGAGGGCCACACATTGAAATGTGTCCAGTCCCGCTTTACCAGATGAATTTTGATCAGTATATGGCCAGTTTAAGTAAAGAAGCAATTTTTATTTTTTAATTTTACATCTTTTTGCATGAATGAGAAAAATGCTCAAATAAGCACTTATTTCAGACGATTAACAGCAGTATCTGAAGAGTATCAAATTTAAAAATTTGATTTTCAAAATGATCTTCATTATCTGGAAATTACTCCCACTGGATCCCACATTTTAAGTTTTTACATTCAGCAATTGAGCATTGATCTATTCTAGCTACTTTATTTTACTGCATTGTAAATGGTTAGTCACTCCAATGTCTGCATATAGTGTTGTATTAATAGTTTGACAGAAAAGAGAATAAGCCAAATAATCAGGTATGGAGTAACCCTAACATTGAGTAAAAAATATTGTAAGGCAAAAAGCATGCATATATTTCAGAATAATGAAAGCTGCACAAAAATATGAAAGTTGCAAAAGCATAGGCTCAGCAGTAAAATGTCTGTCAGGAAAGTGCTGTGTGTTCCTGTGCATTCACATGCTGTTCTGTTCAGTTCTATGCATGGGCTGAAATAGCACTGCACCGCAAAAATAGAGCATGCACTTCTTTTGGAAACTCACTGCAACTGCATTGCACAGGGTTGCCAAACGTCAGTAAATTTACTGACAATTTGTAAAAATCTGTGATTTTTTTTACAACTGTCAGTAAATATTAGGGGCTGATAAGTTGTCATGCTGAGTTGACTTTTTAAGTGTAAATCAGGCAAATTACTTGGTATGGGTATTGACAGTGTTTACATTTCATGTTTTATACTGTTTAAATATTGATTTTGTTAGTTTTCAATGGGAGTTCTGTAATTTTTCAGGCTGTCAATAAAAAAATGTGTTCCGTGAGTATATTTTCCATGTTTTGGCAGTAAAAAATGCAGCGGGAGGTTGGCAACCCTGATTGCATGGTACCACGCGATCCGGTACAGGCTAATGCACTGCGTTTGCAACCTGCATTTGAGGTGTCATTAACTTTATATTGACAACTGCTGCAGGTTCCAACTGCAGTGCATTTTGGGAAACACGCACGGAACGCAGGTTTTCCGCACTGCATTCTGGTGTTAACTTTACTTACCCTATATATTCTTCAGCTGCTTTCCACTGACTCTGTTCCCTGTAAAGCAACTAAACAACCTTAAGCATTTACTAACCTTCTTCTATTGTCAAACCTCATGTTTTGCCCCTCTCTCCACAAATATGTTGCTATTGGTTACTGAGGTCACCCATCACAGTAACAAGAGTCCAAAATTCAGCTTTGATGGCGGTGGGACTTGTTTTTTTACATGTACTTCTTCTGGATACCACTTTACAGAGTTTGGTCATGATTAGCTACTCAAAGTTCAGGCCTTGGTCTGAGAGGATCCGCTTCAGGCAGCCATACAATTGGGCAATGTGCTCCCAGAAATGTTTTGCAGGGATGCCAGAAGTCTGATCTTTAGTAGGCACCACCACCACGAATTTGGTGAAGTGGTAGACAAAGAACAGGGTAGCCAAAAGGTGCACTGGAAATCGTCAGGAAGTCCATGATCACCAATTTGAAAGGTTCAGAGGTGGTGATTGTCATGGGAGTTGTCTTCTCCGGGGGAGCCTTATGTATGGCACTGTTTTCGACATCTTGGCAGGCCTTGTGCACACAGTCTGACAAATAGGGGCAGTAGAAGTTTCTCCAAACTAACGACTCAGTCCGAACTACCCCAAAAGGTTTGCTGGTTGCTTGGATCACCTGACAGATCTGCAGGATATGTGACTGGGGAACCACGACTTGGTGGATATCCCACTGCTCAGTAGGGATGCGTGCCTTTCAATAGAGTACCTTGTCCTGCAACTCCAACTGGTCCCAGTGTCTCAGGATGGCCCGAGCAATAGGGGACAACTTCTGCCACTCTCGGGAAGTGTTTTTTTTTCTGTGAGAGGTAGCTCTGCACCTGTATTAGGCCTGGGTCTTTTTGAATCAGCGCCAGTTAATCTCGATCGCAAAGTTCGGCAGCCTTGATCTGTGGGTCTGCCTTCTGTTTCAAGATAGTGCGTGAAGCAGCTGGTGTGGGCAGAACAGGAGTGACCTCTATATCCTCCTGATTGGAGCATCAGCATGGCTGTTAAGCTTCCCTGGCCGATAGTGGATCTAGTGAGTCCCGGAGCATCAGGCCGCAGGCCGTTTGCGCAGGGACGGCATGACAGGGATGGACTTTGCAGCGCCGCCTTAAGAGGTGCTGTGGAGGCCGCTTTAAGATAGGGGGAGTGGCTGTGATCAGGGCGGCTCTAGGGGAAAACTGTAAGGGAGAAGGGAAGTGACGTCAGTCAGCTACATGCGGTGGAGGAAGCGATCCCCACCCACCCGCCCATTAGCTAGGAGGGTAGGTTTGGGTACATGTTTTTCCTTTGCGGGGCGGTTTTTCTTGGGTCGTTGTAAAAGTTAAAGAAGTACATGTATGGTAACATGGAGTACCCATCCATTGGATGGGAGGGTATAGTGTACTTCCGGGTTAAGAAGGGTTTAACCCGGAAGGGTAAAAGGTTATGTCACTGATGACAGTTGAGTACCGCCTCTGAGTCCGGTGTTTGCCGACTGGAGGCAAGATTTAAAAAGGTTTAAAACGT
Organism: Lithobates sylvaticus; assembly: GCA_028564925.1. NCBI lineage: Eukaryota > Metazoa > Chordata > Amphibia > Anura > Ranidae > Lithobates > Lithobates sylvaticus. Next base: position 401,089,255 of record CM053027.1, read on the forward strand.
AGTGGTTTCAGTGACAGTGTTGGGGTTTCTCCCCAGAATTACTAAAGACCCAGTTAACAAGGAGTGTTAAAATGGTTAAAAGTGTTTGAAGTATTTACAGTTATTAAATAAAAGGCCGGACGGCCATTTTACTCCACACCTTGTGTCAGTCTCTTATTATAAGATGGGACATGTTGGGTTTTAGCATATGCAGTTGATAGCGTGTATAAGTCCTACATATGTCATGAGTTTGAACTGAGCCAGACGGTTTGCCCACCTCTGTTCCAATGCCCCCACCTTCATGGTATCCAGATAGGCCAGGAGGTTGTTCTACATCAAACCCCTGGAACTCAAGCTTAAAAGAGCTGTAGCTGTGAGGGTTCTTTTCAGTGGACCGAAGACTCCTGCTGGCATAAGAGATCACCTGAGTGTAGTCTACATAGGCCATCAATCGGGCAGAGGTCAGTCTATGCTTTAGCTCTTCAAAGGCCTGCTGCTGGGGCTATGCCATTGGGTCTGTATAGAGGATGAAGGCCAGCCCTTTCTTTGAATGCTGTGCCTGCTCACTAACTGGATAAGAGGGGTAGCTATCTGGGCAAACTTCAGGATGAACTGCCGGTAGGGGCCCATCAGACCCCAGAAGGAGCGCAGCTCAGTGGTAGTTTTTGGAGGGTGCTAGTCTTGTACAGCTTGTACCTTGACTGGGTCTGGAGATACACCTCCGACCTCGCCGACATGCCTCAAGTACTGTATCTTCTGCCTCATCATGTGGCACTTGCTGGGTTTTAGCTTTAGTCCATATTGTGCCAAACAGGAGAACACCCAGGCCAGATGTTTTAGGTATTCCTCAAATGTCTTGGAGAAGATGATAATATAATTCCAGGTAAGTCCAGGTCTTTCAGAACATTCATGCACAGCACAAAAGGCACTGCTGGGTTGACTGGACCCTGAATCACACCTCTACCCACTCCACAACCTGGTCTTTGATTTGGATCCTCACCTAGGTGATGCCTTCAACCATTATAGTTAGATTATTGGCAGCACTGAGGGACAGCCAGCAGGGCTCTAGTTGCTCCCATGCTCCAAATCTCTGCATGTAGAAATCATACTCCATGACAGTGACTTCTGACCTGGTGTCAATCAGGCATGGGACTTCTTGCCCATTGACTAGGTCAGCTACCACTGGGCTTGGTGTGACTATGTCCTCTGACTTGCTGGGACTTTGGGTTGTCTCTAACAATGGCCTGGAGGGATTTCTGACTCTAGGCAACCCACAGTTCTTGGATGTGTGTCCATAACGGCCACACAGTCAGCATTTCTGGTCCTCCTCGGGGTCCGTGCGCAGTGGGTTCTCGCCCCTATATAGTTTTTAAAGGAGGCTATTTCTTTTTTCAAGACAGCCACATAATGAGCTAGCTTTGTCAGTGCAGTTTGCATGGCTGATAGGGGTGAAGGTGCCCATTGCAGCCATCTCTTTTTGTTTCTGTGCACCACGTCGACAACAGCATTGTGGAAGGAGGTAGCAGATTGCTCTCTAACTTTCTCTCAGGACTGGGCCAGCCTTCATGCCAGCTATAAACGTATTCCTTAGTATATGGTCTGAATCAGTGGTGTCAGCAAAACCGCGCACATTTCTCTTTTACAGGCGTCTCCAGAGATTCTGCATGGCCACCGCATAATGGATAAGGTTCTCATACTCCTGCTGTTTCCTTAGGAAGAACCTTCGCCTCAGCTCTGGAAGCGGTATCTTTTCCCCAAACAAGCCCTTCAAGTGTGACACAATCTGTTCTAAGGTAGCTTGCTCCTCTTCTGGCAGCGCCATCACGATGTGGCGGGCATCATCTTCTAAGGTGTTAATAGTCAAATCTGCCAACAGCTGGGCCGGTGCCTGATACAGGTGTGCACCACTTTCCAGAGTCTCCTTCCACTCTGGCAAGGGAATGTTAGAGCCATTAAACTTTGGTATGAGGGCCAAGGCCGTTCCTAGCGGAGCAATGCTGGAGCCCAATCCTCCTTCTACACCATCTGCAAGGGACATATCCTGCCGACTGCTGCCAAATGTAGGTGGGTGCAGCTGAGTGCAAAGGCAATAAAACACACAGTCCGGGTACAAGGAAAAGAACTTGTATTGAAGTAGAGTAAGACAGTTCACAACAAACCCAGCAGGAAGACAACCCAATTGGGAACACTCACAAATTTCAACAGTGTCTAGATATACAGGTGTTATTCCAACGGTTAGCACCTGTTAGGAGGGACAGAATGCGGCCTGGCCACCTTATGTCCAAGCCAGAAGGAATTCAGAGAAGTGCGAATCCTATGCTTTTCCACCTTGTTTGAAACCTTTCCCTACTGCTAATACTGTCCCTGACAAATGAAGTACCTGTCCCTACACTTCCCATTCACAAATACTTGCCAAAATCTGGGTGGCAGGGACTTAAAAAGACTCTGCTGACCCAAGATGGCCAACAAGGGTCACCTGGATGCAGTGCGGCCAATAGGAATGCTGTCTCTAGGAACCAGGATACCTGCATACTGTATTCCTACCCTACCATCCTTTCAAATATATCTCATATTTGTAATACACAAGTCCCACCTACAATTCTGCTGCTTTCTGTTTGACCCCTGAACCTCCCTGAGGACCTTCATCAATGTTTTTGGTCGCAGCCCTGGTGCTACCACCACTACCTGGATGATGTTCTCTTGGCCTGCAGCAGAAAATAGCAGCTCAGTCACTGGGAGATTTTAATAAAGGCTTTACAGTAGTTTGGGAGAATAATCAACTATGACAAAAGGCAACTTTACCTGACTCAGCAAGTAGTATACTTACGTAGGAGCCCTTTTAAACACAGCCAATTCTTCTATCCCTGTGCCTCCACAGAAGATGTCCATCAGGAAAAAGGTTCACAGAGCTTAAGCTTCCCCTCTCATCTCAGCTTCACACGGTCTGAGTTTGTTTGGTCTTTATTCAATAAAACCTTCTCATTTTGATCTGCACTATCGGAGCCCCCCTTTTTTCTTTCCTTCACATGGTTTGAAATGATCTGGGTGATCAACCTTTCCGAGTTTGCATTCCACCTGCTGTGGCGATACAGTACTGGTTCCAGCCATCCTTTGCGGGCCTTTCTTTTGGATTCCACAGTCCTGGTTCCACGGTGGTGGCCCACAGTCCACCTGGTGATCTACGGTCTGGCCATTTGCATCATCCCTGTGGAAGTTGATGAAAAGAACAACGAGTACATCTGCCTGCCTCAAGGAGCACAGTGAAAAGCCCAGTCCATTGGCCTCATTGAGCCTCTCTATGCCTGTTTGACTCTCTGTCGCTGACAGGGGGTCCACCTGTTCCGGTAAGCATACATCTATTACGGTTTTACCCTAGAAAGTGCTTTATTGGAAGATTTGCACGATTCAAGACATCCGTGTCCTGATATCATCACTTCACCTTTGTGGGACATTCACGTTTTATTTCATATCACATTATCTCCATTTTCTCAATTTCTTTTGTGTGGGACATTTATGTTTTTATTTATGTATCACATGGAAAATTTTTATTCAGGGTGTTCATTTTTTGCATAATTGGTTTTAAAACTGATTTACTTATTTAGCGCTACATTTTTTACTCGCATTGCTTTTGAATTTTGTCATATTCCAGTGTAGCTGCTTTTTTCCCTGTTTTTGTATTTTCTTTTTGAGTTTAGCGCAGTAATCACCTTATACCCATTTTGTTGTTTTACAAGTAGCACTGCCCTGATGTATACAGTGACCCCCCTTTTAACTACTTGTCGCCCGTGCTATAGCCAAAAGACAGCTGCAGCATGGGCCTTAATTGCCGGGAGGGCATCCATGAAGGTCCTGCCAGGCAAGTGCTGTCTGCGCAACCCTGCGGGTCACGTGCTGCGTGCTCTGTGATCACAGAGTCTATGAGACTCGGCTGATCACAGATCCGAATAAGGGGTCGATTCCGGACCCTTACCACGTGATCAGCTGTCAGCCAATGACGGCTGATCACGTGATGTACACAGAAGCTCAATAATCTGTATTTTTTTTCCTCACACTGTTAGCGTGAGGGGAAGAAAAAGCCGATCACCGGCTTCTGTCAGAGGGACATCGTTCCCTCACTCAGAAAGCCGTGGCTGTGCCCACCATTGTCACCTGCCTGTGCCCACTGTGCCACCTATCAGTATCCACCAGTGCCACCTACCAATGCCCACAGTGCCACCCATCAATGCCCACCAGGGCTGCCAATCAATGCCCATCAGTGTCTAATAATCCATGCCACAGATCAGTGCTGCCTATCAGTGTCACCTACCAGTGCCTACCAGTGCCCTTCAGTGCCAACCAGTGCCCATCAGTGCCAACCATCAGGGCCACCCATCAGTGCCACCTATTAGTGCCACCTCATCCGTGCTTATCAGTGCCCATTAGTGCCACCTTATCAGTGCCGCCTATCAGTGCCCATCAGCGCAGCCTATCAGTGCCCATCAGTGCAGCCTCATCAGTGCATTTTTTCAAAATTTTATAACAAACTATGAAACAGTTTTTTTTTTCAAAATTTAGGTCCCTTTTTGTTTTATTTAGCAAAAAATAAAAAACCCAGCAACAATTAAATACCACCAAAAGAAAGCTCTATCTGTGTTAAAAAAAAATGATAAAAATGTAATCTGGGTAAGCTGTAGCATGACCGCGCAATTGTCATTCAAAGAGTGACAGCGCTGAAAGCTGAAAATTGGTCAGGGCAGGAAGGGGGTTTAAATGCCCAGTAAGCAAGTAGTTAAGCTCATGTGTTAAAATGCATGTTTGGAGTTGATCTTCTTACACAATTATTTTTTAATTCATTTTTACTATTCTTGCTGATTTATCTTGCTTTATTACATAGATCTTTAACTGTGTGTAAAACTGAAATCCAAACAGATCTTTTGTTTTTTGCAGATTGCAAATATAAGCTATAGCTGTAAAATTTACAGAAGAATCTGGAGGATTCACCAGGTATGAAATTAAAAGTTTTCTGGAAGATAGATATTCTGCTTAAGAGATGTTATGGAATGTTCCTTTGGCAGTTCATATTTTTAGAAATATTTGTGAGTGATTGGCAAGATTACTATGTTCAGCATTTTTTAACATTAGTTACCTGCTAAAAAAAAAAAAATATTTTATCAAGCAAATTGCAGACCCTAGAAGAATTCCACCAAGAGCTGTTTACATCTGCACTGATAACATATGCATCAAATTATACGATTTCTTTGAAAAAACATGATTATGCATGCAGTCCCTATGTCCTCTACAGTCATATACTGTATATATAAAAGTTACTCCTCCATCTCATCATGTGAAAGTTTTTGTGCCACAGACACGTCAGAATTACCAGTGACTTCCGTAGCTTTTAAGAAAAATTCTTACTAAGCAAAACATTATAAAACATAAACAATTACTGCACAAATAATTTTGAAAATGAATAATATTCTCAATTACATTTCTATTTTAATCTACAGCCAGCTATGATTTTCTAAATCTCAAGCAAAATATTTAGATGTTGTTTGGTTGCCACTTTCCATCAAGCCTTTGTACCTAAATGATCAGACAGACAGACAAATGTTCCGGATCACTAGCCACCCCAGTACAGTGTCACTACAGTGTTTTAATCACTGATGGTTCTGCCACCTCTGATGTCTGCAGCAGACACTACCCAACTGCTATCTTCTTCTGGTCAACAGAACCTTATTTTCTAGGATCCCACCCAGTTATTGATGACAACAAATTTCTGTTGAGCTGTTGTTCAAATTGATGTCAGTTTTAGTGCTAGTATGTTTTTCCTATTTGAGACCTCTGTTTTCTGGTTTCTGTTTGCCCTTGCCTATTTTGGTGTGCTCAGGATAGGGCAGTTTATGGCACCTAATAAATCTACCAATTCCTTTTAACTACTTGGCGCCTGTGCTATAGCCAAAAGACAGCTACAGTGTGGGCTTAAAATGCACGGCTGTAGTTTATTTACATGGATAAAATATGTCTCAGCCCTCCTCTGCCCATTTGGTAGGATAGCTTAGGTTGTCTGATTAGAGCAATATTAATAATAGCAAGAAAAAGGCAAAGGAAATGATAGTCAATGTCCACATTGGCTTATATAACAACCTTTCAATGTGATAAAAAATCACTGTCTGCAGACAGTTAGCCTGGGTTCAGACTAGTGCGGTGCGAATTCAAGGCCCTGCGTGACTGCGCAGTGAAACGCTGGCTGTTCTGCGGATTGTACGCGTTTTCGGTGCAAATCAGCTGCAAATTCATTAGTAACCCTTCCTGCCTAATTTGAGTTGCTAATTTTGTGCAGACCAAGGTTTTTGGCTGATTGTCTGGCTGCTTATAAAACCTGGTAGGTCTGTGTACACTTCCTGGTTGTCCAGCAGTCTGTACCTGTGTTTTGTGTTTCTTTGCAAGATGTGTGCTGCTCTGCCAATGATCATGCCAACTGTTGTTGCTGCAACAGCAGCAATCTTGCTGGAAGAAGAAAATCGTAGAAGGATGCGTAGAAGAAGAAGATACTGGGTTCATCCCATCATTGCAAATCGTGAAGAAAGAGGCCAGTTCATGATATTGTATGGGCACCTCCGTGGGCATGAAGAGAAATTTTTCAATTTCACACACATGTCAATTAGTAGGTGAGTACTGTTTCTGCCAAACCATACTTAATTTGTAGCCATTGATGTATAGTGTGTTTTATATTTGCAAGACACAAGTCCATCCAGTCTAACCTATGTGTGATTATGTTATTTTAAGATTATTGTAACTAAGAAGCCTTGTCCCCCCCCCCCCCCCCCCCAAAATACCAACTGTACATTATTTCAGCATGCAAACTTAAGGGCACAAAATTAGCGTCACCTTGCACCCCCCTCCTGGTGTAAGCCAGGTCATATTCCCTTTTTTTTGTGTGGATGTTTTACCCCCCAAATACCTTGGCCCAAAATTGCTAGTGACAAGTTGCTTTGTGGGTGTTGGTGTTGCCACGCAGCTTTGTTTAGCATTTTTGGCTCAGACAATTGTTACTGTTAATTTAAAAGGCCAGTGGCTTCTTCTTTGTTGAAATGAGGACCCATATGCCTTTTTTTTTTCGTTCCTGTCACTTATTTAGCCATAATTAGATTGGAACTAAGGATGCCTGCCTTGTTACCCTAAATAATGTTCTTAACCACTTACCTTACTTTTTTTTTTTACAGTATGCCCCAATGTTTTTCCCACATGTATTTATGATTTTTTTTTTTTTTTTTACTCAGTTTTGACGAATTGCTGGGCTTAATCTCCCCTCGCTTGGAGCGTCAGAACACGAGCTTCAGACCAAGTATCCAGCCTGCTGAAAGATTATTGATCACATTAAGGTAATTATCATCACTCATGTCATTTGTCATGCGTTATATTGACCATGTTTTTTGTATTTTTTATGTTTTTTTACCTGGGTATTTTTAAAAATATGACGTCACAAAAAATGTAGGAATAATTATTTATTCACGTATCATAAAATATGATAAGAATATAAACTTTACCCATGTATAAAACATAAATTAACTCTGCAATAACTTAAAAACAAAAAACTTGCCTGTCAAGTAGGCCTCTTCCCTGTTTTATCAAAATGTGTCATGTTGGTCCTTAACCATGAACAGACCTCATCACAGATTCTGATATGTTTTTTGGAAAGGGGCCTCATAGGAGTATTGAGTTGCGGAAGCTGGGTCATCACTGGCAGTGTGGGGAGCAGGCCTAGCCTCCCCATGTTGACTTTGCCCATACATACCCTGAGTTTGGGGGGGGGGGGGGCCCTAATTGAAGGAAGTGGGGATGGGATGGGATAGGGAAGGTTACTGTGTGGCCCTTCATATCTGGAGACTGGCTTGTCATAATTTGAGGGATATGATGGTGGATTATAGGGGTAAGGATGGCGTTGCTGCTCAGGCTAGTTCGTGTATCTTGGGTAGTGATGGGGAGGTCTTGGTTGGGGCAAGAACATTGTTCTTCTGGATGAGTTTCCCAGAGACTGGAAGATGTTTGGATTAGTGTTAAATCCTCTGTGTCTTCTGGAATATCAATTTTTATCAATCCTCTGTTTGTTGTTCTTGTTCTTCCTCCAAAACATCTTGCTCCTCCCAACTAGATTCTGTCCTGTTTTATATTGTAAAAATGATAAAAATTAACTCGGCATATTGATGATTACCAGATTGTGCGTTACATAGATGATGTAAATGAAAACTTACTCCCTCATCTCCACAAGGGTTGTAGAAACTCCAAGTCCCTGGCAAACATATAGGGTACCCTAGGCGCTGCCCCTGAGCCACTCCTTGTTTCTCTGAGGTGCCTCATATATTTTCTGTAAGCATCAAGCATGCTACGCCATCTTGTCTGTAAGTAGTGCACTGAAAAATAAAGAACAACATAATGATTTTTTTTTTTTGTCATTTTAGGTACTTAGCAACAGGAAATTCCTTTGGAAGTTTGCACTATGAATTCAAGGTTGGAAAATCAACGATTAGTGGCATTGTTCATGCTACCTGCCTAGTCATATGGGAAGAACTGAAGGACATTGTTATGAAGAAGCCCAAACCAGAAGAATGGCTGATGATAGCGGACCTATTCTGGGAGAGATGCAACTTCCCCAACTGTCTTGGAGCCATTGATGGCAAACATGTACGCATCCTCAAGCCTCCAGCTAGTTGGAGCCAATTTTTTAATTATAAAAAATATTTTTCGTTGATATTAATGGCAGTGGCAGATGCAAATTATAAATTTATTTATGTTGATGTAGGTTCTTATGGCAGCAGCTCAGATTCTAGTGTATTCTCACATTCCTCATTTGGTCGCATGCTGCGTGACAATACACTAGACTTGCCCAATAATTCTGCCCTGCCAGGGACTACAGAGCCTCTCCTCCCACATGTATTTGTCAGAGATTAAGCTTTTGCACTGTCCCAGAACATGCTCAGGCCTTATTCAAGTCGCTCTCTGACAACTGAAAAAAGAGTGTTCAATTATAGGCTGACTAGGGCGCGACGAGTAGTAGAATGTACATTTGGAATTCTTTGCAATAAGTGGAGATTCATGCATACCTCCTATTAACCTCAGTATTGATCATGCGATCAGTGCGATTAAAGCTGCCTGTGCCCTGCACAACTATGTGCGTGAAAGAGATGGGTTTCTTTTTGAAGATTCCCTGACCCATAACATGGAGGCAGCACATTGCAATATTCCTAGGGGCAGCACTACTGGTACACTTATTAGAGAAGAATTTAAGAATTTTTTTTTGTCACCAGCTGGGGAGGTCCCTTGGCAGATGAATTCTTTTGACTAAAAATAAATATGTATTTTTTTTGCTGGATGTAAATGCATGATAATATAATGCTAAGTGTGCTGTATGAAAAATGTTGTATGTAATTTTGGCTATGAAAAATAAAACTTTTTTATCTCACATTTGTGGTGTACAGTGGTGTGAAAAAGTGTTTGCCCCCTTCCTCATTTCCTGTTCCTTTGCATGTTTGTCACACTTAAGTGTTTCGGAACATCAAACCAATTTAAACAATAGTCAAGGACAACACAAGTAAACACAAAATGCAATTTGTAAATGAAGGTGTTTATTATTAAAGGTGAAAAAAAATCCAAACCATCATGGCCCTGTGTGAAAAAGTGATTGCCCCCCTTGTTAAAACATACTATAACTGTGGTTGTCCACACCTGAGTTCAATTTCTCTAGTCACACCCAGGCCTGATTATTGCCACACCTGTTCACAATCAAGGCATCACTTAAATAGGAGCTGCTTGACACAGTAAGGTCCACCAGAAGATCCTTAAAAGCTACACATCATGCCGAGACCCAAAGAAATTCAGGAACAATTGAGAAAGAAAGTAATTGAGATCTATCAGTCTGGAAAGGGTTATAAAGCCATTTCCAAAGCTTTGGGAATCCAGCGAACCACAGTGAGAGCCATTATCCACAAATGGCGAAGACATGGAACAGTGGTGAACCTTCCCAGGAGTGGCCGGCCGCCCAAAATTACCCCAAGAGCGCAGCGACGACTCATCCAAGAGGTCACAAAAGACCCCACAACAACGTCCAAGGAACTGCAGGCCTCACTTGCCTCAGTTAAGGTCAGCGTTCATGCCTCCACCATCAGGAAAAGACTGGGCAAAAATGGCCTGCATGGCAGAGTTCCAAGGAGAAAACCACTGCTGAGCAAAAAGAACATCAAAGCTCGTCTCAATTTCTCCACAACACATCTTGATGATCCCCAAGACTTTTGGGACAACATTCTGTGGACCGATGAGACAAAAGTGGAACTCTTTGGAAGGTGTGTGTCCAAGTATATCTGCCGTAGAAGGAACACTGCATTTCAGAAAAAGAACATTATACCAACAGTAAAATATGGTGGTGGTAGTGTGATGGTCTGGGGCTGTTTTGCTGCTTCAGGACCTGGAAGACTTGCCGTGATAAAAGGAACTATGAATTCTGCTGTCTACCAAGAGATCCTGAAGGAGAATGTCCGACCATCTGTTCGTGTACTCAAGCTGAAACGAACTTGGGTTCTGCAGCAGGACAATGATCCTAAACACACCAGCAAGTCCACCACCGAATGGCTGAAGAAAAACAAAATGAAGACTTTGGAGTGGCCTAGCCAAAGTCCTGACCTGAATCCTATTGAGATGTTGTGGTATGACCTTAAAAAGGCCGTTCATGCTCGAAAACCCTCTAATGTAACTGAATTAGGACAATTCTGCAAAGATGAGTGGGCCAAAATTCCTCCAGGACGCTGTAAAAGCCTCATTGCACGTTATCGCAAACGCTTGGTTGCAGTTGTTGCTGCTAAGGGTGGCCCAACCAGTTATTAGGTTTAGGGGGCAATCACTTTTTCACACAGGGCCATGATGGTTTGGATTTTTTTTCACCTTTAATAATAAACACCTTCATTTACAAATTGCATTTTGTGTTTACTTGTGTTGTCCTTGACTATTGTTTAAATTGGTTTGATGTTCCGAAACACTTAAGTGTGACAAACATGCAAAGGAACAGGAAATGAGGAAGGGGGCAAACACTTTTTCACACCACTGTATGTCATATTACTAACCTTAGAAATTACAAGAATATGCATTTATCTAGGGACTCAACCATCCCTAGATAAAGCTGTTATGTGCACAATGTTTACAGCATGTGGCCTGGTACAGATTTGGGGGTGACCACGTGCTGTTTGTTAAAATCGAATAAATTACATTAATGTACACCATCTAAAAAATACAGGACAGCATATACAGGTAGTAAAAGGTAATAAAAAAACTTACATTTGTCAGCCTGAACTTGGGAAGAGCACCTGTTCCACTCTGGCAAGAGGTCTCTGGCAATGTCCTGCCATGCACGTTTTTTGGCAACGTTATATTTAGGATGCCGGGTGTCATAAATCATGGGTTTCTCCCTCACAAGTCTGATCAACTCCTCACAATCCACAGATTCTTTCTCCTTTGATGATGCTTTTCGCCCTCTTTTGGACATGCTGGTTCCAGTCCGGATTTCCAAAGACACAGAGGGGAGGAACAGGAAGAAGGGGAGGTGTTGGAGTGGCGCGAATTTCTGTTCAGGACGCAAGCCAGATGTGAATCAGATCCGTGCCCATAGAAGATAATGGGCCTGAATTCGCACCTGATCCGTCCCGCACTGCACCAAAGTCGGTGGCGGTTTTTCGGCAATTCGCAGTGCGCATGCACCGGACATGTGTGAACGTGCCCCATTGAAAACAATGGGTTTTCAAATGTCCTGCGAATTCGCAGTATTTTGCCCCGCTGTGAATTCGCAATAGTGTGAACCCGGGCTCATAGAGGAATAACAAAAAAATTGGTGCACAGAGGAAAATTTGCAAATTTCTACATGCACACCTACAGTATTTAGACTAAGTTTGGGTGGGAAACTGTTTCTGAACAGCAAAAGCATCCAATCCATCCGTTGCAGGCACTGTTTGGGTATTCTCACACCCATGGTTGACGGCTGTCACTATACAGTCGCCTGAACGGAAGATTCCTCCAGGACAAATCTATGCATGTATGGCCACCTCTAAAACATTAGAGGAAGTGCCTAATTATTTTGGTGCACACTATACACATTACATCTGAATTCCAGGTATAAATATTTATTGTCACTGCCCGCCTCTCCATCTCATCCAATGAGAGAACACTTTTCAGTCATTGATAGACATACAAAGCGTTTTCTGAATGGTCCCCGAACTGAGTGGACGACCTACTGTGTTCACATGCAGCAGGTCAGCTGCTTGGCACGGGACCTGAAAGCAAGTGGAGATTATAGAGATGTCTACTTTCCAGCTTCCAGGGGGATCCCTCAGGTATAGTACATACATACTTACATTAGTCCAAGCTAAACCAACAAAACTATTTAACAAGTACCATACCTGGAATTCAGCTTTAAAAATAGCAGTCACATATCACTTTTAGGACTAAAATTGAGTACACCTCTAAGTGAAAATGTCCAAAGTGGGCCCAAAATGTCAATACTTTGTGTGGCCAACATTATTTTCCAGCCCTCCTTAACCCTCTTGGGCATGGAGTTCACCAGAGCTTCACAGGTTGCCACTGGAGTCCTCTTCTACTCCTCCATGACGACATCATGGAGCTGGTGGATGTTAGAGCCATTCGGGCCGTACCCCTGTCAGAACACAATAGAGCAGCAGGCAGGGCCACTGATAGGCCAGTACAACTGTCCCTGTTGTACCGGGTCCGGCCAGCAGGGGGGCCCGGGCAACCTGAACAGTTAAGTCATTAATTAAAAAAAAAAAAAAAAAATCCTCCAGCCATGACCGATCAGAGTCAAACTCCCAGACCATAGGCTTTTACATTACTTTTTATGTATTTTTTTTTTTTTTGCTAGCTTACTGCAGACTAGGTGGCAGCAGGGGAGGGACTATTTCTTCTATTTCGGGCACGAAAGAATGCCTCTTCTGCGCCCGCTCCTCATGCTAGCTCAAGTCCGGGCCAGCGCATCCTCCATAGTGCCGTTGTTAGGAAAGGAGCCTAAACACAGGCATCCAACACAAGTGAACAGATCGATGGGCTGCACTAAAGGAATCAGGCTCAAAAAGGTAGTGATAAAGATATATTTATTAATAATAAAGACACACGTGAACACAGCAACCACAAACAAGCAAGAACACAAATAACACAGCAAACCCCCAAGCCCTAATCTAACTAACTAACTATACACTCAAGACAATGGAACATATATATATACATGTATATACAAGGCAGGGAGGAGAGACAAGGGGGGAAGCAGGAAGCAAGGGAACAACAAGGCAGGAGTCAGGGGACGGGTCTCAGGAACCAGGAAAAGGGGGACAACATCCAGGACAGGGCAGGAAGCGGATAAAGGGTCAGGTAGCAGGTACAGGTTGCAGGTCCAGGATCAGGTTTCAGAACAGGCAAGACAAGGCTACAGAAACGGAATACTGAAGCACTGAACCTCAGTGAAGGACAGGCTTATATACCCAGTAAATCCACAACAGGTGTAGCTTGATTCCTAGAATGTCCATCTGTAGGGAGACCCCCGCTGGTGGCCACCAGAACTGCACCCTTTGATGCCAAAGGAAACAGTGACACCACCAGGCGATCCGGGTAATAACACCATTCCTGACAATGTCCATCGGCTGGGAGACCCCTGCTGGTGGCCACCAGAACTGCACCCTTTGATGCCAAAGGAAACAGTGACACCAGCAGGCGATCCAGGTAATAGCACCATTCCTGACAGTTCCCCCCCCTAAGGAGTGGCCTCTGGACACTCCATTCAGCCCTAGATCTGGCAGTGCGTGTAAAAGTGGAAGAGTCCCAAAAAGTCTTCTCTGTGACGGCAGACCTCCTTGCGCTCTCTGGCCAGAGTCTCTTAACCTACTAGGAGGCGTGCCACCCGAGTCCGACAATGGGACATGTACCCCACCACCAGGGTCTGGAAGTTTAGATCTGGAAATAAAAACAGACAGGGCAGCAGGCTCCGGGTCATCAGGCTGGGCAGCGGGCACCAGGTCATCAGGCTGGGCAGCGAGCTTCGGGTCATCAGGCTGGGCAGCGGACAGGAACTCATCAGGCTGGGCAGCAGACAGGAACTCATCAGGCTGGGCAGCAGACAGGAACTCATCAGGCTGGGCAGCAGACAGGAACACCTCAGGCTGGGCAGCAGACAGGAACACCTCAGGCTGGGCAGCAGACAGGAACACCTCAGGCTGGGCAGCAGACAGGAACACCTCAGGCTGGGCAGCAGACAGGAACACCTCAGGCTGGGCAGCAGACAGGAACACCTCAGGCTGGGCAGCAGACAGGAACACCTCAGGCCGGGCAGCAGACAGGAACACCTCAGGCTGGGCAGCAGACAGGAACACCTCAGGCTGGGCAGCAGACAGGAACACCTCAGGCTGGGCAGCAGACAGGAACACCTCAGGCTGGGCAGCAGACAGGAACACCTCAGGCTGGGCAGCAGACAGGAACACCTCAGGCTGGGCAGCAGACAGGAACACCTCAGGCTGGGCAGCAGACAGGAACACCTCAGGCTGGGCAGCAGACAGGAACACCTCAGGCTGGGCAGCAGACAGGAACACCTCAGGCTGGGCAGCAGACAGGAACACCTCAGGCTGGGCAGCAGACAGGAACACCTCAGGCTGGGCAGCAGACAGGAACACCTCAGGCTGGGCAGCAGACAGAAACACCTCATCAGGCTGGGCAGCAGACAGAAACACCTCATCAGGCTGGGCAGCAGACAGGAACACCTCATCAGGCTGGGCAGCAGACAGGAACACCTCATCAGGCTGGGCAGCAGACAGGAACACCTCATCAGGCTGGGCAGCAGACAGGAACACCTCATCAGGCTGGGCAGCAGACAGGAACACCTCATCAGGCTGGGAAGCAGACAGGAACACCTCATCAGGCTGGGCAGCAGACAGGAACACCTCATCAGGCTGGGCAGCAGACAGGAACACCTCATCAGGCTGGGCAGCAGACAGGAACACCTCATCAGGCTGGGCAGCAGACAGGAACACCTCATCAGGCTGGGCAGCAGACAGTGGCTCATCAGGCTGGGCAGCAGGCACGGGCACATCAGGCTGGGCAGCAGGCACGGGCACATCAGGCTGGGCAGCAGGCACGGGCACATCAGGCTGGGCAGCAGGCACGGGCACATCCGGCTGGGCAGCAGGCACGGGCACATCCGGCTGGGCAGCAGGCACGGGCACATCCGGCTGGGCAGCGGGCACAGGCACATCAAGCTGGGCAGCGGGCACAGGCACATCAAGCTGGGCAGCGGGCACGAGCACATCAAGCTGGGCAGCGGGCACGGGCACATCAAGCTGGGCAGCGGGCACGGGCACATCAAGCTGGGCAGCGGGCACATTAAGCTGGGCAGCGGGCACGGGCGCATCAAGCTGGGCAGCGGGCACGGGCACATCAAGCTGGGCAGCAGGCACGGGTCATCAGACTGGAGAACTGGCAGCGGGTCATCAGACTGGAGAACTGGCAGCGGGTCATCAGACTGGAGAACTGGCAGCGGGTCATCAGACTGGAGAACTGGCAGCGGGTCATCAGACTGGAGAACTGGCAGCGGGTCATCAGACTGGAGAACTGGCAGCGGGTCATCAGACTGGAGAACTGGCAGCGGGTCATCAGACTGGAGAACTGGCAGCGGGTCATCAGACTGGAGAACTGGCAGCGGGTCATCAGACTGGAGAACTGGCAGCGGGTCATCAGACTGGAGAACTGGCAGCGGGTCATCAGACTGGAAAACTGGCACCAGGACATCAGACTGGAAGGCTGGGACGTCAGGCTGGAAGGCCGGAACATCAGGCTGAAAGGCCGGCACCAGGACATCAGACTGGAAGGCTGGGACGTCAGGCTGGAGGGCTAGGACATCAGACTGGAAGGCTGGAACGTCAGGCTGGAGGGCTGGCACCAGGACATCAGACTGGAAAGCTGAGACATCAAGCTGGAAGGCTGGCACCAGGACATCAGACTGGAAAGCTGAGACATCAGGCTGGAAGGCTGGTACCAGGACATCAGACTGGAAGGCTGAGACATCAGGCTGGAAGGCTGGTACCAGGACATCAGACTGGAAGGCTGGGACATCAGGCTGGAAGGCTAGTACTGGCTCTTCAGGCTGGATTGCTGGCACCTCCAGCTGGAACTCTGGCGCTTCAGGCTGGGACAGATTAGTGGGTGTGCAGGCAGATTGGATTACTGGCAGGATCGTCTTGGTTGGGAAGAACTTTCGTTTTTTCTTTGACTTGGTCGCTGAAGCTTTGTAGGTGGGGGGTGCAGCAGACAGGAAAGGAGGATTGGAATATGGCAGAGAAGAGGTAACAGTAGCTGGGGGAAGTTTTTGTGAATTTGTAGGCAACTGAGAAGAGGCAGGGGGGTTGTATGCAGGATAGGTACAGGGAGCAGAAACTGGATATGAGTATTTGGCTGGGAGCAGTGTATACTGGGTGGAAACTGGGTTTGGTATGGGTGATGGGGAAACATACATTCGGGTAGGCTGGTATCTGATGGCAGAAGTGGTTTGTTTGGCTGGGGCTAATTGCATCATGCCAGACCATGCTGAAAGTATGGGTTGTACAAATTGTGGATTCAAGTTTCCCTGTCTAACAAAAGACTGAGCAGACACAATGCATTCAGAAATCACCTGTGGGGAACAGCCAGAGTAGTGCTCACAAAAGTCGTCGGGATCATCTTCAAAAAGCCATATTAGGGATTCAACCTGATTCATATCAAAAGGGGGAGTGAAATCATCACGGCCCTCAGGAATACAGGGCAGGGCCAGCTCGGTACAAATCTGGATCAGAGGCTGCACGTCTTCAAAAAGAAAATGGCCCTGATCAACAAAAACATGGGCCATACGGATGCACTCCAGTAGTTGCTCCCTAGTATAGTCACCCAAAGTCTGATAACAAAAATCTCTATCTTCCATTGCCAGGAGTGAAAGATATAATATATTTTCCAGATGCATCTTGGCAATAGCAAGTGTCCAGACCCAATTCCCAAGTGCAGCCGATCTGTTTGTATGGCTTCAGTATTCTGTTAGGAAAGGAGCCTAAACACAGGCATCCAACACAAGTGAACAGATCGATGGGCTGCACTAAAGGAATCAGGCTCAAAAAGGTAGTGATAAAGATATATTTATTAATAATAAAGACACACGTGAACACAGCAACCACAAACAAGCAAGAACACAAATAACACAGCAAACCCCCAAGCCCTAATCTAACTAACTAACTATACACTCAAGACAATGGAACATATATATATACATGTATATACAAGGCAGGGAGGAGAGACAAGGGGGGAAGCAGGAAGCAAGGGAACAACAAGGCAGGAGTCAGGGGACGGGTCTCAGGAACCAGGAAAAGGGGGACAACATCCAGGACAGGGCAGGAAGCGGATAAAGGGTCAGGTAGCAGGTACAGGTTGCAGGTCCAGGATCAGGTTTCAGAACAGGCAAGACAAGGCTACAGAAACGGAATACTGAAGCACTGAACCTCAGTGAAGGACAGGCTTATATACCCAGTAAATCCACAACAGGTGTAGCTTGATTCCTAGAATGTCCATCTGTAGGGAGACCCCCGCTGGTGGCCACCAGAACTGCACCCTTTGATGCCAAAGGAAACAGTGACACCACCAGGCGATCCGGGTAATAACACCATTCCTGACAATGTCCATCGGCTGGGAGACCCCTGCTGGTGGCCACCAGAACTGCACCCTTTGATGCCAAAGGAAACAGTGACACCAGCAGGCGATCCAGGTAATAGCACCATTCCTGACAGCCGTCTCCCTGGCGCCGCGGAGTGATTCCTCTCTCTCCACTATTTCTTCTATTTCGGGCACGAAAGAATGCCTCTTCTGAACAGTGGTGCATCTGAACAATTAAAAAAAAACTTCAACAAAAGTGACATATACAAAGAAAAAAAAATGTAATTTGAATTGAAAATGACATTTAAATGGCATAAGGACCCCCATATGAATAGAGGCATTCTTCCTGGACTGAGCTGCACTCACATGTGACATGTGAGTACCACCCATTCTTAAGCCTGGTACACACCAATATTATTTTTTTCCGTTCAACCCAGTGGGCTTGAAAAAAAAACAATCTGTCCGCCACCACCCTCCCCCAGCCCATTGTTTTCCATGTGCCTCTACACACAGATATGCGCTGCGTATAGATGAGCAAAAAAAAGCACACACATATGACTGCAAACATGCATGTACCTGTGTGAAAAATGTATCCGAAGACGTTTTTTTTTTTTTTTTGTATGTGTGTATGCGCAAATACACACACAAATGCCCTTGCCTATTAGCCAATGGCTGAGAGTGCTGATTGGGAGCCAATTGGCAGACCTTTTTTGGTCAGGCCCATTCGACAAAAGCAGGCTGAATGGCCGGCTTTTGTCAGACAGGCTGCATTGAACATGGGCCAAATGTCAGACGGTTTCTATTGAACCGGCCAATGCCACCCGTCATTTGGCCAGCGGGCCGAACAAAAGAAAAATAAGAGATCGCCATACTAACACAAGCAATGTTAGTGGAGTGATTTCCCCTGTTGTGCTATTGTATTTTGACAGGAGGAATCCCCCCTGCCAGAACACACAGATCAGTGATGGAAACCATTGTCTGCCAGAGCTGATTGGATGCCGGTTGGATGCTGGTTTTCCAGCATGCCCGTTCGACAGATGCCGTTCATAAGACTGGCTTCTGTAGAATAGACAGCTGTACGCAGGGGCTGAAAGTCAGCTGGACCTGGCCGAACCGACCATTTTCTGATGTTTTCTGATGTTCAGATTGAAGTGAGTGAAGGGGAATACTTGATCCAGGTGGAAGCCAAAGGACAATGCTGGAGCATGGAATGGGTAAGTAGAACTTGGTAATATATACTTTATTTTTAATGGCTATTGATAAAAACAAAACATGGATTCTAATTTATTAATCCTGTTTCACTGTGTAGACTCACAATGCAATTATTTTGATCATTCTCTTTAATGACGTAATTACATTTTTACTTGAATTTTGTATTAATGTCTATTAGCAGTAATTAAGGAAATATGTTACATTGAATGTGAAATCACAGTATTATAGTGGAAATGCAAAATATTCTTTTTTTTTTTAATGAATAATTCCTTTGCATAATAATTTGCAGTAGAATGTCAATTTGACACTTTTTATTGAAATCTCAGTCACCTTAGAGAAAACTGCATAGAAGCTGCAACAGAGCCACAACATTCAATATTACTCCTTACATGATTGCTGCAAATAATTATTCAATATTCTTGTGCAAATAGCGTGGTACATAATAACCTTATCTCTTAGTAAAATGTTACTTTTATTAGTGAACTGCTGCATGTCCAAGTACTTTTTTGTATGCAGTGGGCTGGTTCACACCATGAATCACACAGGAACGCCCAGCGCATTTCTGTGCAATTCAGGAGTGCAAACCTGCTCATTTGCGAGGTGATCTGACGGAGCCCAAGAGCCAGTTACCGGATTGACAAGGCCCAGAGACGCTCATCAGAATATCGGAGGACCGGATCCATTAAGTGGAGTGACACAGAGCATCTGGCCCAGCTGATACAGAAGCAAGCTGCAGTTACCGGATCAAAGTCATCACCCAGAACTCCGATCCAGTTGGTGAGCGGGTTACGGCCCACCGTTAAGTGTTAATTTGTTGCACACAGTTAGCATCACTTACAGGCTCCGCTGGAATCAGTAGTTCCACGGAGGAGTAACAGAGCAACTGACACTGAGCAGGCTTGAGGCCTGCTTCACTTTAGTGCCCAAGCATTGTATATAAGTTCTTGGAGTTACACCCGGAGCACCCTGAGTTAACTCTTTTCATACCTTGGATTACAAATATCAGAGGAGTCAATTTAAGCTAGCGAAGAAGGAAGATACGGGAAAAAGTAGGTTTAAATACAGAAATATACCTTTCACATTGTATTTGTATATTGATATATATATATATTGTGCTGACATCCTACGTTGGGATGACAGTGCAATCTCTGTAACCACCTGTTTAAATATACTTGCAGTAAAGTATTTCTGGTTAAGTATTCAGTTGTGTGGCGTGCTGTTTTCCCCACCAGGTGGAGCCAGAGGATCCTGAGGGTATTATACAGGTACTTTACATTGTTTTATATTGTACTGTATTGCATTGCACCACAGCTGTGCCTAGGGGATTGAGCTAAGTTAGTGAGGTTTCTCAGAAGAGTGCAGGCCCAAGCCAAACTAGCAGCTCCTTCGGGGGTCAGTGCTACACGTGGGGGCTCGTCCGGGATCCTGTCACTCAACAGACAACCCCGCCCCCACTTGTTACCATGGATCCCACCAAAGCAGTTCAGTGGTGTGAAGCAGAGGGGATATGCTCAGAAGCAAGTGTAGCCATTTAACTTCCAGGAAGCGACTGGGGAGAGAAGCAAATTAAAGAGGTGGTACAGACATTGTCCCCAGACAAAAAAGCTTATGTGGTCCCAGTGAGGCCGGACCACGGAATTGACTGCATCTACGCATTGTTAGAATGGAGGCAGGATATCCCTGAAAGCTTCCATGGTGCCAGTATAAAACTATCTGAAAAAATTGAATTTCTACTGACACATCCTAGCAAGAAGGTATGGGACTCCCAAATTCAGGAGCAGCAGGCACCCCTAAGCAAAAAGACAGAGGTTTCTGCCCAGCTGAAGGCAGAGCAACAGTTAGCTGACCTGAAGCGACAATATGGGGAATGCAGGAGAAGTTTCAGTAGACCTCCAAACTAATGGCTGAACGCATTAGTGGAATACATGCCTCTCTGGAAGATCAACCAGATAGTCAGATGACAAGGAGTCCTGAAAAAGTGCAGAAGATACTTTAGGCACTTTAGGCCACTTGCAGGCAGTAACCATCCGGAAAGACTTCCGCATAGACGGCCAAATAGGAGAAAAGGGCCAGAAGGACAAGCTGTCTTACATCAGTCTCCTACACCAAGTAGAGCTGGGATTAGAGAAAGGATACTTGAAATCTGAAATTAAGGAGGCTGTAATCCATGCCATCGGTCCAGGGTTGAGTGTCAGAGATATGTTGGAAAGGAAAACTGGAATGGCTCTGAACCAGCTAATGAGGATTCTGAAGAGCTACTACGAGGAGGAGGATACCCCTGAGTTGTATCATAAACTGATAAACATGACCCAGGATGATAACGAGACTTCTCAGAACTTCCTATTCCGGGCCATCAAACTTAAGGACTGCCTGCTGTCAGCCACAAAGGAAGAAGGGCTTGGAGACCACTTTGGAGCTGAGTTAATAAAATGGACATTCCAGAGGTTAGTGACTACAGGACTGAAGAGTGATCATATCAAGGTGGCTCTGAAGCAGTACTTGGAAGATCCCTCTATGCCAGATGAGGTTCTCATCGAGAAGGTGAATGAAGTCGATAAGGTGCAGCTTGAGAGGGACCAGAAAGAGAGGAAACCCCTAGCCCCTCTTGTGCTAAAGTACAGCAAGTGGATGCCCCCTCAGATGCCTGGGAACTCAGTGCACTGGCAGCAGGGGTTGAACAAGGATCATGGCTCTCACCTAATCATCACCTTTCTGCAAGTGAGACTGGGCTGGAAAAGTTACTCCAGACCCAGAGATAAATACTAGAGATGATGACGATGCTAATGACTCAGCTGGCAAACCCCCTTTTAGAAGAAACTTTACCAAAAAAAGCTCCGGAGACCACTGATCGCCCTACGAAACCAATACCGAGAATCTGTTTTAAATGTGGAGGGTAGGACATCTCAGGCGAGTGTGCTCAAGTCCAGTGGCTGAAACAAAATGTAAGCAACCGGCAGAAAACTTCAGAGGGCCCCAGTGAAGGAGTCAACTGGGTGCCCGGATACTGTAACAAACCTCACACCGACTCCCACAGCTCAAATCTCTGGAGGCACAGAGAAGCTACGGCAGAATAGGAAGAGACCCCCCAAGCCAAGGGTGAAAATACGGGCCACCAAACAGGCCAAAGGTACCACATTCAGTGCGTTTCCCCCCAAGCTGGTGGGACCCTCCACAATTGTCCCCATTCAAGTTGAGGGGATCTGTACGAAAGCACTGCTGGATACTGGTGCCCAAGTGACCTTATTATACAGGGACTTCTACGACCGACACCTCAAGCACTTACCGCCACAGAAATTGGAGGAACTGGAAATATGGGGGTTAGGCACTCAGAACTTCCCATATGATGGTTACCTGTCAGTCAGACTCACGTTTGACCCAAGTACAGCAGGAAAGGCTGAGACGTTTGACACCCTGGTCGTAGTGTGCCCTCGCCCACCGGGGGCTGACAAGAGTTTCCTTATTATTGGGATGAACACTGACTTGGTAAGCAGGCTCCTTACTCCGCTGGTGATCAAGCAGGGACCCTCCCCTACTAAAATACATCCGATGTTGGCCCAGACATACAGAAATCTAAATCAAGAAAAAGAGGCTCCTGAGGAGGGAGTGTGGGAAATGTCTGGCTCTTGGGTAGAAGAGAGAAGTGGGTCCTGCCTGGTGGAGTAGTTTGCCTAAGGGCCCTTGTCAAGTTGAGTTGGAAGAACCCAGGGCCTTTCGTCCTCCTTGAAAACACAAGTCGGGAAGACAAGAAGGGGCTAGAGCTTATTCCAGAAGTGTTGCCTACCAGAACACTGAAGAGGACCCAAGGGAAAATTCCTGTCAGTTTCCGTAACTGCCCCAGTGAGGATACCACCCAGATTACTGTTGGGGCAGGTTAGTTCAGCCACCCCAGTCTTGGCATGCAACCAGGAGGAAGGAAGGAGAGCATAGATCCCACAAGAAGAGTTCTGTCCCAAGAACACACCACTTACCACTGCCTGGAGGGAAAGAGCCAAGGCCCAACTTTTAAGATGGAGGGATGCTTTCTCAAAGAGCGAATTCGACGTGGGACTAGCTAACAGTGCTACTTATCGAATTCGGCTGGAGGAGAACAGCCCTTTATGAGAGAGGGTCAGGCGAATCCCACTGGGAGATCTGGAAGATTTGAGAAAGCAGTTGGCTGAACTTAAGAGAACGGGCATTATTTGGGAATCCAGGAGCCCATATGCCTCCCCAATAGTAGTGGTGAGAAAGAAGAACGGGTCTCTGTGCCTATGCATTGATTATAGGACCCTGAACCGGAGTACCATTCCTGACCAGTACACCACACCCCGGATAGAGGATGCCCTACAGAGCCTGTTGGGAGTAAAGTGGTTCAGCGTGCTGGATCTGAAGAGTGGGTACTATCAGATCCCTATGTGCCCCAAAGACAGGGAGAAGACTGCTTTCATCACCCCAGTTGGGTTCTTTGAGTTCAACCGGATGCCTCAAAGATTGTCTGGGGCCCCAGCAACTTTCCAGAGACTGATGGAAAAAAACAGTGGGTGACATGAACTTAATAGAAGTACTGGTCTACCTAGATGACATAATAGTGTTTGGAAGAACGTTGGAAGAGCATGAGGAACATCTGGAAAAGGTCCTGAAGAGACTTCACAAGGAAGGTCTGAAGCTCTCTATGGAGAAATGCCAGTTCTATCAACCCTCAGTGACTTACTTGGGAAACATTGTGTCTGAAGAGGGAGTAGCAACTGATCCCAAGAAGTTAGAAGCTGTCACTTCTTGGCCCAGGCCCACCAACGTAACCGAACTCAGGTCATTCTTAGAGATCTGCTCATACTATAGAAGGTTCGTGGAAGGGTTTGCAAAAATAGCCCACACACTTACTGAGCTCCTAAAGAACCAAGAAGAGGCTAGTGAAGACCCAGATCGATCAGGAAAGCCGAAGGAAGGACCAAGAAGGAAAAAAGAGTCCATCCAGGATCAGTGAACTCCAGAGTGTGAGGAAGCCTTCAAACGGCTGAAGTGGAGCCTCACCACTGCTCCGGTGTTGGCCTATGCAGACCCTACCAAGCCTTACGAGCTGCATGTGGATGCCAGTCGAGACGGACTGGGAGGAGTGCTCTACCAAGAGCATGAAGGGTCTCTGCGACCCGTCACCTATGTGAGCCGAAGTTTGATTCCTGCTGAGAAAAACTATCCGACTCACAAGCTGGAGTTTCTGGCTCTGAAGTGGGCAGTGGTAGACAAGTTGAAGGACTACCTGTATGGGGCTGAATTCGTAGTGAAGACGGACAACAACCCCCTCACCTACTTGCTCACCACTGAAAAGCTAGACGCCACTGGTCACAGATGGCTTGCTGCTCTTTCGGCATTTACCTTCAGCCTGAAGTACAGACCAGGGGTTGGTAACCGAGATGCGGATGCGCTATCTAGAAGGCCTCATGATCCCCTGAGTTCCCCAAAAGACTGGACTCAGCTCACTCCTGAAGTCAGAGCCCTATGTGAGGGGACAAATCATTATGGAAAGGGTGGGGCCCGAGCCGAAGATGTAGGAGTATCTGCAGCAGTAGTCCCTAGATGCTATTGTAATGTCTCCCAAGTGGTGCAAGAGGGTCTCCCAAAGCTGACCAGGAAGGATCTCAGGAGAGATCAAGAGGAAGACCCACTGTGAGAGCCATGATTGGCCATCTGGTATGGATATTATGGGAACTCCGCGCCAAGATTAAAAAAAAAATGGTGTGGTGGCCCCTCCAAAACCTATACAGACCCTTATCCGAGCACGCAACCTGGCAGACCGCCGGAAAAGAGGGGACGAGAGAGCCCCCCATGAACTGTACCAGGATGCATGCCCTCAAAATGGGAAGGGTGTTTTGGGGTCCCCCCAAAACACCTTTTCCCCATGTTGATGGGGACAAGGGCCTCTGCCCCACAACCCTTGCCCAGTGGTTGTGTGGCTCTGCGGCGGGGGGCTTATCGGAATATGCGATACTTTACAGGCAGACTAAGAACACCTCACAGGCATGATATTTAAAGGAATATTTCATTTTTATTGTTTCACTTCAAGCATTATTAAAATCACTGCTCCTGAAAAAACTGACGTTTTTAAAACTTTTTTTTGCATCGATACATGTCCCCTGGGGCAGTACCTGGGTCCTCAAAAACTTTTTATGGTAATAACATGCATATAAGCCTTTAAAATTATCAATTTAGATTTTTCATGTTCCTATCCCATAGACTTTAATGGTGTTCGCACAAATTTTTTGACTGTTCACAAGTTCTGGTGCAAACCGAATGGGGGGGGGGGGGGGGTGTTGTTTGGCTCATCCCTACTAGTGATCATCAAT
Organism: Lithobates sylvaticus; assembly: GCA_028564925.1. Lineage (NCBI taxonomy): Eukaryota > Metazoa > Chordata > Amphibia > Anura > Ranidae > Lithobates > Lithobates sylvaticus. Next base: position 401,114,448 of record CM053027.1, read on the forward strand.
TTCATATGTAGGTAGGAAACTCAGTCATTAGCTGAAACAGAAATAACCTGGTAGGAGGCTTAAAGCCAAATTTAGCTACTAAGGTGAGGTTGTGGAAGGCAGTTTCTTGTAACAGGTCATACACCATGGCAAGCACATACACCATGGCAGGCAATGACTGAGCACAGCAACAAGGTAGTTATACTGCATCAGAAAGGTCTCTCTCAGGCAAAGACTTCAAAGAAGACTGTGGTTTCAAGATTTGCTGCTCAAGCTCTTTTAAGGAAGCACAAAGAAACTGGCAATATTGTGGGCCGTAGATGCAGTGGTCAGCCAAGGAAACTTAGGCCCCTTTCACACTGGGGCGGTGCGGGCGTCGGCGGTAAAGCAGCGCTATATTTAGCGCTGATTTACCGTCGTTTTAGCAGCAGTATTCGGCTGCTAGCGGGGCGGTTTTAACCCCTGCTAGCGTCCGAAAATGGGATAAAGCCCCCCGCAAAGCGCCGTTGCAGCGGCGCTTTGCTGGCGGTATAGCCACGGTATTGCTGTGCTGTCCCATTGATTTCAATGGGTAGGAGTGGTATAGGAGCAGTGAATACACCGCTGCTTCATCGCTCCAAAGATGCTGCTAGCAGGACTTTTTTTACCGTCCTGCTAGCGCACCGCTCCAGTGTGAAAGCCCTTTGGCTTTCACACTGGAGTGAAAGGACCCGCTGTTTTCAGGCGCTATACAGGCACTATTTTTAGTGCTGTAGCGCCTGAAAAAGGCTTCGGTGTGAAAGGGGCCTTAAGGCAGCAGATGGAAGACACATTATGCTTACTTCCTTTTCTTATCAGAAGATGTCCAGCAGTTCCATCAGCACAGAACTGGCAGAAACCAGTGGGACCCAAGTATACATATCTACTTTCCAGAGTCTGGCCAGAAGTGGTCTTCATGGAAGCAGATGCTCTGGACTGATGAGTCAAAACTTTAAATATTTGGCTGTAGCAGGAGGCAGTTTGTTCGCTGAAGGGATGGATAGCGGTAAAATACTGAGTGTCTGCAGGCAACAGTGTAGCATGATGGAGGTTCTTTGCAAGTCTGAAGCTAATGGAGTTGAAAATTTGGTCAGTGTCAATGGTGTCTTCAATTCTGAGACATGCAGACAGATACTTATCCATCATGCCACAAACATCAGCAAGGTGTGTAATTGGGCCCAGATTTATTCTGCAGTAAGACAATGCCCCCAAACATACAACCGATGTAATTAAGAACTACCTTCAAGGTAAAAAAGAACAAGGAGTCCTGTTAGTCATGGTTTGGAAAAACCCAGGACACCACCAGGAACTGTGGCCCCAAGCATATAGCAGTTGCCCCTATAGACGCACGTGGCTTCAGTTTTAGAAAAAAAATACTTTATTATTTAAAATATAAACACAATGACAATACCCTTACTCCAAAGGTTAAAAAATGGGACAATGGTGTCTCACAAATACACCTAAAAAGGACAATCACCCCAACCTGGAAGGTTTGCAAACTCGATTGTGTGAATTGGAGGTCCACCTAGACCCTAGCACTCTCCATCCCTTGAGAGAGTGCAAAGGACTACCTTAAAAAGACTCACTTGCAAACCTAAATATATGAATAAACTTAGAAAGGCAGTGAATATCACTATCACAGCTACAAACTTAGCAGTAAACACAACAGGAACATGTTGTTATATGTAATCCACTCTGAGGCTGCTGAAGGCTCCAGCTAATGGAGAAAGGACATACAGCAATTGCAAAGTTGTAATGAAATAAACCTATTGGAGTCCTCCTAATGTCCTCCCTAAACTATCAGTATGAGCAATAATTCTGAAGTCATTCCCCATTGATTGAACAACCAGGTCTGTAGATAGCAGTGCACCTGTGAGTAACTCACAGAGGGTGTTCACAACCTGTCAACCCAAGATCAAAATAATTTTCTAGAGGATTGACTGTTAGTGCAATTGCCTTGACTTGGCAACAAACTTACATATGAAAAAAAAAATGAATACAGCTTCAAAATTAGCTTAATAAGTTGATAGATACTTGAAATGGAAAGTCCGCAGATAATAGCAGATATTGTGACAGCACAGGAAGCTGAGCAAGCACTTAAGAAAAAGTCAGCAGGTCAAGAAGCCGTAGCAGGTAAAGTTCAAAAGGCAGGGAACAAAGTTTACAGCAGTGGTACAATAGAACAGCGGGGGAGATCCCTGCACCAACATCGCTTGTGTTGATACAGCAGTCCATCAGTTTTTTTCCCCATTAAACCCTCTGGGTGGAATGTAACAAAAATTGCAGTGTGTACCGAGCTTTAGGCTGACAAGAATTGTGCCAACAACAAATAGCTCCCCGATTGTCTAGAAATTCTGGCCGTTCCTCTCCCAGTGCAGCTGTGCAGAATATTTCAGGAGGCTGATATTAAGATTCAATTACATTTTCTAACTGTATTTAAAAGCACCTTTAATTATTTTTTTAATTAATACATACATAATTAAATGTCATTTTACAATATTGACTTGAAGTCCAGCTTTAATTATGTCAGGTTCCCCTATCTGTAACGTTTGAGGGGTGTTTCGTGAAAAGAGAAGCTAAAGTTCCCAGAACAGTATTTTTATGTTGTGAACAATCCTCAACCAGGTGAACTTGGCAGCAGTCTGGGTTGCATACTTTAACTGTCAAAATGTTTTATTTCTAGATGAAGAAGACTTGGAGCAAATTCAACAATTTGTAAGCATTAACGTTTACTCAGAAAACTGTTTTGCTCCAGACATAACACATTAATTTTCTCCTACGTAGTTTGTGTAGAGATACCCTCGTAGGAGCCGCTAGATAGGATGAATCCTCTGTTCTTTGCCTTGACCTTCTCAAGAACCTCGGCCTCTCTGACAAGGTTGAGTGTACAAACATACAATATCACAGGAATCCATTGAAAGTAATACTTAGTACCCAATAGTAGTGCTATATCAAAGAAAACAGGCAGCAAACCAGGTAGTAAAAGGCAAACTTAACTATGCGCTTGGTGGTAAGGAGTGGGTATGGATAAATGATGCTACATATTGGGCATGGCTTTTGAGTCGGATTAGAAACAAAAAATACACACAACCAGGGAATTATCCCAAATTAAATTCACCCCTATCCACACTGTCCCGCCTTCCCTACACACTGCCCCCCCCATATACACCTACCCTCTGTATACACTGACTCTTTTTCCTTGTACATGCTGCTCCCACTGCTTTTTAAAACTATCCCCCTCCCTGTAAACACTGCCCCCCTGTCATAAATGCCTCTCCCAGCCTATCAGTGGCCTGTATTTATGTATGACTGTACACAGTACGGGGGGGCTGGAGGGCACAGTATAGAGGGGGGGGGGTTGGAGGACACAGTAAAGGGGAGGTCAGCAGGTTACAGTATAGGGTGTAGTAATGTACAGTGTCAGGTTTGGGTAGTATAGGGTGGTAAAGTGGCAGGTTTGGGGAGCCAATCCCAGTCACTGAGGAGGGAGCAGTGGTGGGCTGAGCCCCATTCTGTGTGTCATGTCATGTTATGGACACACCGGACAGGGCTTGGAAGTGGCTTGCTATGGGGCACTAGAGAAGAGGAGGAGACAGATGTTGAGGACCCACAAAGAGGCTCTGTGCAAAACCACTACACAGAGCATGTAAGCACAGCATGTTTTTATTTCATTTACCTTTAATATCACTTTAACTAGAGCTTTGAGGTCCCTTGCATTCCAGTTCCATTCTTTATATAGAACTCAAACATTTGATCTAACTTGCCATTTAGCAGCATCTTCCCACAACTTGGCCCTATCTTAACCGCTTCAATACCCGCCCATAGTCATATGACGCCCACAAGGTGGATCTACCATCCTGGGTGGGCGTCATATGACGTCCTCGGATTCCCGGCCGCCTGGGGGGGCCCGCGGCATCGCTCGGGACCCGGTGCGAGTGCCCGGCAGCCGCGATGTCTGCCGGGCACCCGCGATTGCCCGTTAAAACAACGGGACCGGGCGGGACCGTGGAGCTGTGTGTGTAAACACACAGCTCCACGTCCTGTCAGCGGGGAGGAGACCGATCATGTGATCCCAGTACGGAGGAACACATGATCGGTCTCCTCCCCTTAAGTCCCCTCCCCCTACAGTTAGAATCACTCCTATAGGGACACACATTAACCCCTCCAGCGCCCTCTAGTGTTAACCCCTTCCGTGCCAGTCACATTTACACAGTAATCATTGCAATTTTATAGCAACAATTGCTGTGTAAATGTGAATGGTTCCAAAAATGTGTCAAAAGTGTCCGAAGTGTCCGCCGCAATGTCGCAGTCACGAAAAAAAATCGCAGATCCCCGCCATTACTAGTAAAAAAAAAAAAAAAAAAAAAAATTCAATAAATCTATCCCCTATTTTTTAGACGCTATAACTTTTGCGCAAACCGATCAATATACGCTTATTGCGATTTCTTTTACCAGAAATATGTAGAAGAATACGTATCGGCCTAAACTGAGGAAAAAAATTGTTTTTTTTTTTTTTTAAAAAAATGGGATATTTATTATAGCAAAAAGTAAAAAATATTGTTTTTTTATTTCAAAATTGTCGCTCTTCTTTTGTTTATAGCGCAAAAAATAAAAACCGCAGGGGCGATCAAATACCACCAAAAGAAAGCTCTATTTGTGGGAAAAAAAGGACGTCAATTTTGTTTGGGTGTAACGTCGCACGACCGCGCAATTGTTAGTTAAAGCGACGCAGTGCCGAATCGCAAAAAGTGCTCTGGTAAGGAAGGGTGTTTAAAAGCCCTGTATTGAAGTGGTTAAGGAGATCAGATTTTGAAAATTAAATCTGAGGATAGTCTAGTGTCAATGCCAGCTTTTATTGGAAGTGGGACAGAGGTGGGGCTAATAGGGGCATGCATAGCATACAGTGCTGATTGACAGATGTGGTTAAATTTAGCTAACATTACATAATGCACAGATTCCAGAGGTCAAGAGTAAACAATGCACAGAGTACAAAGGTCATATGCATATAGTGCAGGAGTCAGAAGTAAGAAACACACAGAGTGCAGGGGTCAGAAGTAAATGATCCCCAGAGTGCAGAGGTCAAAAGTAAATAAAGCACAGAGTGCCTCCCAAAAATAAAATGACCAGACCTTGGCATTGCGTTGTATTTGCTGGTGAGTTCCCCAGGTCTTGATGCCATTATCATCCACATTTTTTCTTTTACATGTCATATATGCTGCAATTGCTAGAATACATGGGCAACAAAGGGGTAATCATAGCAATATGTGAACAAAGAGATAATTTTGACAATATATGCTTTTACAGGGGAGATTGGGGCTATGAAGGTGCTCTGTGGCCCCCTGGGGCTCACTATGATCAAGTCAGGTAGGTGGACAAGTCAATTATGAGGCGGTAGGTGGATAGGTCAGGTATGATAAAGTAGGCAGACAAATCAGGTTTGAGGTTGTAAGTGGAAAAGACAGGAAAGAGGAGGTGGGTGGATAGGTCACATAAGAGGATGCATGTATAGAGGGCGTTTGCCGCACAGTGTCAGTAGAAAGACAGAAAGAAAGAAAGAAAGAAAGAAAGAAAGAAAGAAAGAAAGAAAGAAAGAAAGAAAAAGAAAGAGAAAGAAAGAAAGAAAGAAAGAGGAGGTTATGATTAGATGGGATGTATGGCAGAAGGAAGGGAATTTATCAAACTGGAGTAGTCAGAAACTGGAGACCGCTGGGCATAGCACCCAATCATCTTCTACCTTTTTATTTAATTTTCAAAACTTAATTGAACAAGTTGACGATAGAATCTGATTGGTTGCTGCTCCAGATTCTGCCTGCTCCAGTTTTACTAAATCTCCCAATGTACTCTGGTCCTGGCAGGCATAACTCAATGTACAGGGGGTCCCCGAGTTACGAACTCGTTAGGGACTGTCCTCCTGTTCTTAAATCGGAAATGTTCGTAAGTCGGCCGTGCATGCGCAGAACGACAATTACGGACATTTCCGATGTTCCGTCGAATGCCGCTCTGCGCATGCGCGGCAAATTACGGACATTTCCGATGTTTGCCGTAATTTTCCGAGGCTCCGTCTGGCCGCGCATGCGCAGAACGGCCAAAGTTCCGCGCAAAATGGCAGAGGGTCCCCGCAGCACCCGGTTCGTAAGTAGGAGAGGTTCGTAGGTCGGGCGTTCGTAAGTCAGGGACCCCCTGTACTGTAGTTCCTAGTCCCCTGTTTCCTGCACAGTCTATATATTTGTACTCCCTCCCAGGTCCATACAGCCTGCACTCTTCTTGCATCACAGAACCTATAGCAGCATTCCGGACACCTATGCTTGCCCACATCTATCCCCCTCAGCTCCACCACCAGTCTCTCTGAATCCTGATCACTCTCCGACTTGTGGGTACTCCTACCACCATGTACTGATACTACCCCCTCCTCTTTTTGCTCTACCTGCTCTCCTGAAAAGCACTGCCCTCCAATCATTGGCTGGGTTCCAATCTGTCATTAAAGCAGACATTCACACCAAATAACAGATTACATTATAACAATTTTCCCTACTTCTTAATCGAAAAATAGATTGCTGGTTTGGCCTATCACTTCACTTAATTTTAGTTTAGGCAAGAACTATCTCGGCTCGGGTCCAGCAGCCTCCTGAAAAATCGATGTTACATATCCCAAGAGGCATTTGCTTTCATCCACTGTGACTAGAGAAGGGTGGATGTATCATGAGGCATGTATCATGAGGGGTAATCCAACAAACAAATAGGTGCACTGTCCCTTTAAATAATACCTCATATCCAAATGTATACCAAAAAAAGTGATTAACTTAATACCCATAATATAGATTTTAGCAACATACAATGATGCATGTGCCCCCAAAATAAAGTGAAAGAAATCCACTGCAGTACCAAAGTATTCTTTTATACAGTTCTGTGATTGGTGAACTACAGGTGTCAGCAAACCTTGTTGTGATCAGCGTGCCACACCACCAAACATAGAGCTCATCAGGAATTTTGACCCAAAACTTAAAGAGGTCAACAGTGCTTGAACTTGGGACACAGCCCAGTGGTCACTTGGTCACACCAAAGCAAGGGCAGCCAGCTCCTTAACTCCTCTGTCTCTTTTATCACAGAAGCCCCAGATGTCAGATGTTGTAGGCTTGAGTCAAATTGTGCCAACTCACAGCCAAAATGCTGGCCCCAATTAATCACAAAAGAAAAAAAGTAGTAACCATAGTGCATTATTGTAAAACCAACCAATGTTTATTAAAAGATATGTACTCACAAAAGGATAACAATCAAACATCGTATATTCAACAAATCAGTATGCCACCTAATCCAGCATGCAAGCACGATGTGTCAGCGCCAAAGCCCTGCCCCTATGTGTTTTGTCCACCTAGATATCCTCAGGGAGATTCATACATATCTCAGGAGGCTTCAGCTTTCATTTACTGTGGATGGAGAAGGGCGGATCTGAAATGTGTCATCAGGGAGCCAGTTGCCTGAACCCGGAAGAGACAGCCTGCTCTTGATAACTTAAGAAATAAGATGACGGTGCAGGACTTGGTGTGCTTAATTCGCTGGGAAGTTGAGTAGGTGAATTCTGAATATCCCAGCAAATCAGTTAAGAGGGGATTAAAACAATGCAAACAATTGCAGATTTGACAATGAAAACGGGAGAGTCCGAGGTTGATTTACTAAAACTGGAGAGTGCAAAATCTAGTGCAACTCTGCGTAGAAACCAATCAGCTTCCAGGTTATTTTTTTATAATCAAAGCTTAATTGAACAAGATGAAGTTAGAAGCTGATTGACTACCATGTATAGCTGCACAAGATTTTGCACTCTCCATTTTTAGTAAATCAACCCCTCAGTAACGGTCCATGCCAAGGTCTCCATTTTTAAATAGACACTTTCCAGGGACACTTTTTATCCAGCAACAACCTCCTCAAATTGGGGACTCTCATTTGTAATTGGGGTCCTTTGGTCAGCCTATCCTATTTCCCATCGTTTAACTGTCCTTTTTTTGAAAATTTGAAGACCAGCTTTGATTGGCAATTCTTAGATTCTGGGTGGATAGGGCTTACTGCCTGGAGATCTGAGATCCAGGTGCATCTAGTCCCTGAAGTAGTGAACAACACAGGTATACAGAATATCAAGCAGATCTTTTTTGATGACTGGTCATATCTGAATACTGTAACATCTTCAAATATGAAACAGTTGTTTTTTAATAAAAATCAAATCATAAGTAGATAAGTAAATGACAAAAGGAATTGAAAAAAACTCTGTGTTGAATTGATGAAATGTTTGAAGGACAATACACAAAGTGAGGTGAAACACAGTGTACTGGATTCTAATAACTGTATGCGGTTGCTAGCACCCTTGTCACTGTGGCTGGACATGTATATGTTACCGAAACATACAGTATAACTAAACGCATGTAAAATATATAAAAATACTGTATACTAAACACCATAATTTCATGTTTTAAACACACACAGTATCATTATCAATATTTTTTCCTGGCAGTGGTCCTTGCAACATTGAATCATGGATAAGGTATCTCTTTTGATATCTATTGCACATATTTGATGTTTGAGTTTACTTGCACTTCACCTCTGTTTGCACTTCAGTAAATCAAGCAGAGTGTTTTCATTGTAAATAAAGGATGCTTCTTTCTTGTGCTCTACTAATGTCACATTATGGTATATTTAAAATATTCATAACAAATTATAAAATGCTGATAACAGGTAATTATGATAACATATCGACACTTATATACTGAATGTTAATACCATCACAAGTTTTAATACATAGTAGTGAGTTGTGAGGTACCTAAATTATGCTAGTGAGATATGCCCCCTAGTGGATTTTTTGGTAATGTTATTACATTGCCATATTACATGTATTTCTCTGTAAAATAAAAGCTGCTGTACTTATATTGTTTAGCAGTTTACACTGTAAATAAAAATAATATATATATATATATATATATATATATATATATATATATATATATATATATATATATATATATATATATATATATAATAAATTATATACACACACACATTAAAGAACAATGGTGATGAGTATGGTGCTGTAATTTCTAGCAATCAATAACATTTCAAATTATGAAAAAATTGTCACAAAAAATGTAAGTTCAGGTTGGTTGCTGTATTTTATAATTGTAAATATGTGGAGCATGGTAGGTTACCTTTCCTGGACTTATTGGTAAATTTTCACCAGTCAAGCTAGCCATAGACCTGTGGCTGAAGGAAAGAAAATTGCATAATGTATGGCCTGCCTAACACTACACAGAAATTGTAGGTTTTCCTAATTTGTGTATGAGCGCCCTCTATTTTATTAAATAAAATAAAAATATACATATGTACCTGGTTGCTCCTTACCTAGAACATTATCTCAACAAGGAAGATAGAGCATAAACCAAAAAAAAATCTAAAGCTGTTGGAAGATATTTTCCACCAGTGTATAAAGCTTTGGGGTTAATTTAATAAGTTGTGGTTATTATTTTAACTGTGTTTGTTTATTTTTATCACATGATACATTTCTCATTAAAATATTAAGTTCACATGTTTTTTCACATGAAATATTTATCCAGTGCAAATATGTCTTATAAATTATTATATCTCTTGAATTACTTTATCTCCACTTCACTTCACTTGTATTTTCTTCCTTAGGCACATCATAGACCTGCACAGTTTTTTTTCTGTCGTGTTTTTTATTTCTTGTGTTGTAATACAACCTATTATAACCTAGATATAAAGTGATAGGAAATATTACAGTTGTCATGAGAACAAGTGGTGGGGGAAGCCATAGCTCCCAACTGTCCCTGATTTTGAGGGACTGTCCCTGATTTGGAGCAATGTCCCTCTGTCCCTCATTTGTCCCTCATTTTGGTCTGATCTATATAGTTGTATATAAAATGCACTTTTTATCTATCAAAATGTGTTTTCCAGCACAAAACCTTTCATGTGATTTCTAAATTGCTGCATTTGTAAATTCCAAAAGCCAATATAAAGGAATAGTAGTGGTAAAAGCACTTGTGGGTTTAACCAATCTTGTTTTTTTGTACAATGCTACTTTAAGGGTGTGTGGCAGGGGTGTGTGTCCTATGCCTGAATACTTTTGCTTATAGGTGTCCCTCATTCCCATCTCAAAAAGTTGGGAGGTATGGGGGAAGCTACTGTTTACCAGGGAAATAACAGGGGAATTTTCTCCTACTTCCTGTTGCATGTGTAGCCACTAGCCAGGTGCTTGGCTAGAGACAGAGAGCAAATTAGAACATTGTGCTGCAGTGTTCTCTGTGCTCCCAATAGACTTCAGCTGAATAGGTTAACACTACCTCATCTCCATCCACCAGGAGACACTGACAAGCAGAAGGAGCTCAAGACACCTGATGGTTGGTAGCATTGAATCATGGGAGATAAAGTTCGGGAAATAAACTTTACTGTGGCAGTCTATGGACCATTGGACTAATGTGAGCCAGGTTTAAGGGGAGAGAAAGTTGTACTTTCTCAAGCTAAATTCGAAGGAACACTCTATTTGCTGGAAGGAGACTGAAGTGTGCACATCACTGTATCTGTGTGCCACAGGTGTGTGCAGCCTATTGCATTAGGGTGTGCACCCTAAAGCTCAAACGCACGCACACACACACACATATATATATATATATATATATATATATATATATATAGACAAACAAAGAGTTGGGGGGGACCCTAAACCTGACTAAAGATGGTGCTGCTATAAAGACCTATATATATATAAATAGAACCACCGGGAATAACACACACATACAAAAATGCAAAAGGAGTAACTTTTAAATCTTACAAGGCTGCTTAAAAGCACCTAATCTTAATGAGTAAATATGGCCATATTATGTGACTAAAGCCCCATATTTACTCATTAGGATTAGGTGACATCTGAACAGTGGGACCCCTGTTGCTGTATCACTAGTGAAAGGACACTGCTGCTTTACAAAAACTTTGACTTTTGTCCATAGTAAGAGGTACTTCTTTAGGGAGGTTTACATTTCATCACTGCTATTCATATACAGTGCACTCTAAAGTTGATATTGCCGAAGGTTGTTAGAGCTACAGTTCTGTATCTAATTTTTCAGTAAGGAAAAGCTGCTCAGGTTTTGTTGTACATCTCTCATGATCAGAGGATATTTGGACATCTATTCCCGCATGATACATCTTCTGGCTGTGCAGAAACATAAGGGAGTTATAGGCATACGTTTTGCCTATACGAATACCCAAGTACATAATGAGACCACTTTAAAGGCAGAGGGAGCACTTCACTCTGGAAGTTAATATGCAGACTGGAAAAAAAGTGTTATGCCGCGTACACATGAGCGGATTTCCGCTCAAGCTTGGCTTGCATACACACGGTCGCACAAAAGTTCGCTGAACTTTCGATCATCAAGAACGCAGTGACGTACAACACTACAACGAGCCGAGAAAATGCTTCCGAGCGTTGAATTTTTTCCGAGCATGCGTAGGAATTTTACACGTCGGAATTGGTACAGGTGATCGGAATTTCCATTCCTAAATTTTGTTCTTCCCACTGCAGTAAATGTTGACTGTCAAATTTTTTTTGACATTGAGAGTGATGATTGATAATTCTTGGTTAGGGTGAGTTTTAGCATGTTCCAGAACTTTCCCTATAATGGCTACTGCTGAGCTGATCGGCTTTTAGTAAAGCCTGTTTCTGTGAGATGAAAAAGATGGGTATAATCATTAACAAGTGATGAATTTTTGCATTGACATTTATCAGTAATATCGGTAAGGTTGAAGAAGGTTGGGGTTCCGATCTGTTTTCCTTAACTAGTTTAATATAGAGCACTTTCACCCCCTTCCTGCCCAGGCCATTTTTCAGCTTTCAGCGATGTCGCATTTTGAATGACAATTGCGCGGTCGTGCAACACTGTACCCAAATGATTTTTTTTATCTTTTTCTTCACACAAATAGAGCTTTCTTTTGGTTCTTTTACTCATCAGTGGATTTTTTATTTTTTACAACAAAAAAAGAATAAATACCCAAAATTTAGAAAAAATTTAAATTTTCTGTCAGAAAATCTTGTAGATAAGTAATTTTTCTCCTTCACTGATGTGCGCTGATGATGCTGCACTGATGGGCGCTGATGGGGCTGCAGTGTTGGGCGCTGATAGGCTGCCCTGATGGGCACTGATGAGGCAGCAATGATGGGCACTGATGGGGCGTCACTCAAGGGCACCGATGGGGTGGCACTAATGAGGAGGCACTAATATGCAGCACTGATGGGTACTGATAGGTGGCACTGATATGCAGCAATGATGAGCACTGATAGGTGGCAATGATAGGCAGCACTGATGGGCAGCACTGATGGGAACTGAGGGACGGCACTGAAAGGCAGCACCAATTGGCAAAACTGGCACAGGCTGGTGTCACTGATGGGCACTGACTAGTGTCCCTGATAGGCACAGAGTGGAATCACTAATGGGCACTGCTGTGGCTGCATTGTAATCAGGGCACTGATGACCAGTTCCCTGATTACTTTTATAATCTTTCTTGTGAGGAGATGCCGCTCATCGGCTCTCCTCACCTCACATTCCGTCAGTGTGAGGCGAGGAGAGCCGATAAACAGCACTTCCTTGTTTACATGTGATCGGCTGTGATTGGACACATCTCTTTGCCAAGATCTGTGTCACGCCATGTCCCAGGAACACAGCACGCCCGCGATCGCCGCCCCAAAGGGTGCGTGATCGCGGCTAAACTGAGTGCCGCCACATGATGTCATCCCAGAACAAGAGCTGCACCTCTCCACTGCCATTTGACGGTGGGTGGGCGGCAAGTGCTTAAATAGACCTTTTTGCCAGTAGACAAATAGTTGCTACCACTCCAAAAAGTATTGTACAACAAGTCTAATGTGTCTTGTAAGTCATCTTTCATAATTTTGTAAAATTTGTATGCAAATTATAAAGAGGCCTAAGGAGGACAGTTGAAAAGGGGGTACCTGCTGAAGGACACTTTTTCCGAGTACCTGTCTATTGCCAGCGGAAAATAGCATAAAATGTAGAAAAATCAATTGACCCATGCAATAAATCCTTTAGTGTAGTGAAATCAAGCAAATTAAGCAAATTAAAGCGCTGTGAGGGTAATGCTTTTGTGAATAGATTCAAGGATTAGGACTGTGTGAGCAGAGGCCTGAAAGTTGCTGAAAGTTAATCAGAGGCCTCAAGTGATTGGGGTTATCATGGTCAGGCATAACACCCTCACCTGGGCCAGCAACATAGAGGGGTCTATAGGCTCAACAGGCCACTCAATGTCCGCACACAGGTCCTCAGCAATCTCCTAGAGAGTGATAGAAGAACTTTCTATATCAGGACAGCCAGGCTCCAGACACGAGTGGGAGGGAAATACCATTCCATGGAAACGTTCTGGATGGGAGAAATGTCCTAGCAACTAGTGTCCTTCCAGTCTGTTGCGGGTCTGGTATCTCCACTCAGCACACTAGGTTTTGGTGAAGATGTTTCTTAACAGCCTCAGGACCTTCAGAACGATTGTTTCTCCACTCGATGGGGGGTAGCCTCCCACATAAACTTCAATTTACTAACTACTACTACTACTACTACTACTAACTCTCGAACTTGGGATTTTCACTGACACCTAGATGCTGAATGCGATTGTCAAAGCTTTTAGAAAAGATGATATCATCCAAGTAGATCAGTACTGTTTCAAAGTTGTGTCCCAGGCATCACTCCATCAGCCGCCGAAAGGTACTGGGGGCATTAGTTAGTGCAAAAGACATGCAATTGAATTCATACAGTCCCAATGGTGTTTTTTATAAAAGCATTTTTCCCAGTCTTGTGTAGCAAGGTCTCTGGCCTTGTCCAGTCTAATGAGGACCTCCAAGGCCAAAGATAGCTGGCATTCTTCAATATGTAGTGGGTTGTGAGGCATAGTGGGTGCAAAGATGGTGAAAGTCATTGAGCGCCAGACACTTCTTGGATGTAGAAGAGGTTTTATTTCTTTTGACAGTCTTTTTTGTATTTTTGGGGGAAAGAAGGTTAGGGCCAGGACACCATTAAGTAGTTGTAGATTCAATTGGCAGACTCTGAGACTTTAATAGGAAGACAGCCATGCAGGGAAAGGCCCCAGCAAGGCGCCACATCTGCACATGCAGGAATGATGTCTCCTATGGCAACAGTCTTTAACAGTTCCTAACTCAAACGTAACAGTCCTTTCAGCTCCACTACAACTGTCTCTTGTAGTTCTTCAGCACTAAGCTCCCGGTCTCTCACTAGACCCGCTGATTCACTGACTCTGAATCCCTTGAGCTCCCCTAAGGTTTGCCATGGTATCCCCTCAAGCATTACCCACGCTTCCCTGCTGGGTCCCTAGCTTGCCACTCCAGATACTTCTCAAGCTTCACCCCTGTTAACCGGCGAGGTCTCTGGGCTTGACTCACAAGGCTTCTCTGCCAGTGTCTCCTCCGCGGGTTGGGACCCTGACTTGATCACGCCTAAAGTTTCCCAATTCTCCACTGTGCCCGTTCGTTGAGAATGTGGTTTCCGGCACTTGCTTCAATTACTCAATGTGGTCCCTGGTAAAGGTGGTTGGTCCCTTTCTGGGACACTCCTTTTTGTATTTTTGGGGGAAAGCTTCCCTTCTACCTCCGACCACTGACAGGCTCTCCAGCCAGCAGAACCATCACTTCTGGTTGGACTGCAAGCCGCAATCCCAACCCTGCGCTGCTCTTCTCACTTCTGGATAGGCCCTCACACAGCCTAGCAGCCAAATGCCCCTGGGATAGGCCCAATCTCCGGCCTTGCAGCCCGGGGCACACGACTCACATCCACCCAGACAGCCGTCCAGGTGGCACAGAACGCAGATCACCTGACTCCACCCAAATATATAGATGCTCCCAGCAGGACAAGAGATTCAAGAAAACTGCTGCCCATTGGCTGAGATACCCCATATACCCATAACTTGACCTTGGGTTGCCCTTCTCATATCTAGTACCACCAAGTACCCGGCCACCTAGTGGTATAAGAGAAAAGTGCAACAAGGCCAAACTTAGGGAGAAATCAATAGATCTCTATCAATCAACCAGGATAACTACTTTTGGTAAGTAAATTTGTGAGGAGCTCCCTGCCCAAACTACAGGGTGCTACACTTGCTTCCTCATTGAAACCTGCCAGTAGCCACAATCCAGATCCAACATAGAGAAATAACAGACTTGGCCCAAGAGCATAATGGAATCCTCTACCTGAGGCAATGGGTAGGCATCCTGATAAGTACAGGCGTTGAATCTGTGAGGTCCACGCAGAACCGTAAGCTACAATCTTTCTTTCACACTAGGACAACAGGGGGAGTGCCGGGACCACATATTTCCCTATTTATTCCACTTTGCAGCATACTACAAATTAAATCCTTCACTTTTTGTCACAGAGCAGCTGGTATGTGCCGGTATCGCTCTTGAATTGGTGTGGCATCCCCCATCTGTATGGGGTTAACTATGGCTTTGGTACACCCATAATCCTCAAGACTAGCAGCAAAAAAACAATCAGTGTTTCTCCAGCAGCTGATGGAGCAAGCATTGACAGATTGGGCTCACTGGCTGAAGTGGAGGAGCCAAGAGCACAGGCGGAGGAGGATCAGGGCTGCTCTGTGCAAAACCACTGCACAGAGCAGGTAAGTATAACATATCAAACAACAACAAAGAAAAATTCCCAGCCTACCAACCAGCCTGCAACAAACCAAATTGTCCTGTCTAACAGTTTGTGTTAAAAACAGGGTTTTGTTTGCACATATTTACAAATACATGCGTAAGCTGCAGAGGCCACTTCACGGCACCTAGAATTATCTGCAGTCCTAACTCTATACAGGTATGCCTGGAGGGAGCCCACTTCCCTTAACCTCCCTAGCGGTAACCCCGAGCCTGGCTCGGGTCCAGCTTTTTCTGCTGGGAGCGGTAAACCCCGAGCCAGGCTCGGGCTTGCGTGCAGGATGCAGGGGGGAAGTTACTTACCTTTTCCCCTGGATCCTGCGATGTCTCCCCGCTGTGTGAGCGAGCCGTCCGCTCGCTCGATTCACACAGTGCCGGTCTCCGTTCCTTGCGACGTTCCGACGCACGGGAGCGGAGATCGGCGCCAAATTTAAAAAAGTTTAAAAAACACAACACACATACAGTACTGTAATCTTACAGATTACAGTACTGTATACAAAAAATACACACCCCCTTTGTCCCTAGTGGTCTGCCCAGTGCCCTGCATGTCATTTTATATAATAAAAATATTTTTTTTCTGCCTGCAAACTGGAGATTGTCCATAGCAACCAAAAAGTGTCCCTTTATGTCAAAAGTGGTTTTAGACCAGCTAGAAAACACCGATAAAAAATTTAAATCACAATTTATCATCAAACAATAAATTTAATGACAGCGACTATTCTGCAACTGAGCAAATTTCAGTGTTTTTGATTTGATTACATTATTGAATCATTTTTATATATATTTTTATTATATTATAATTTATTATTTTGTGTTTCAAACTTTATCATACCCGGGATGTCTACTAGACTCTGGTTCGGACAGATTTAAGTGAGTTATTCATAAGAATTGCATGCCTACAATATAAAAACGCCAAATTTCGATGCAAAATAATTGTACCGCTTTCAGCACCAAATTCCAGACAGAATCATACCGCCAGGGAGGTTAAAGGCACAGGGACACACTGGATACCCAGCAAATAGCACAATGTCAGCAAAGGTGTCCAGTGCGCCCCCTCACCAAATAACCAACGGTACAAAGAAATGGCAACTGCCCCAACCTATAACTGGCCTTAACAACAAGGAACACATGGAAGGGCGATGCATGTCAAACAACAACAAAGAAGTTCTCAGCTGAACTTACCATCCAGCCTGCAACAAACCAAATTACTCGGTCTAACAGATTTTTAGCAGGGGTTTCGTTTGCACACATTTTCAAATACATGCGTAAGCTGCAGAGGACACTTCATGGCACTCCTGAAGTGTCCTCTACAGCATATGCATGCACTGTATTTGCAAATATGTGTAAACTAAACCCCTGTTTTTAACATGAACTGTTAAGGCAGTTTGGTTTGTTGCAGGTGTTGCACATATGCTGAAAGTATGGTCAATTATTCCAATGTGCGAAGGGAGTGCGCTGGGTGAAGCCAGAAGTGTTTTTATTAAAAAGTTTCTGCAATGACACAAACACATGACCTTCAGTCTGATAGCCTGGGTAGCAACTGGTATTCCGTTCATACATAATAATACACATCTATAGCTATAAAAATAACATTCTCCTATACAGGTATAACGTCCTCATAGAAAATAATAAACAATTGCGTATGTGCTCATATGTTTTTAATCACACAACAGCTACAGCAGCCTTTGCCGATCACAGGGATGTAAGTAAAAACAATTTTGCCCTGTTTATAGCTCTAAATATACTTCCTCTTACCAATGACTCAAACACATGACCTTAAAGAGGGAGTCCACCTTAACAAAAAATATTAAAAGTCAGCAGCTACAAATACTGCAGCTGCTGACTTTTAATAAATGGACACTTACCTGTTCCAGCGATGTTGGCAGAAGATGACGAGCAATCGCTTGTCTCTCGGCTGCCCCCACCGCCATCCTCTGTCAGGGAATCAGGAAGTGAAGCGTTGCGGCTTCACTGCCCGGTTCCTTACTGCGCATGCGCGCGTCGCGCTGCGCGTCTTTACTGGTCCCTGTTGTGTCCTGGGAACTGTGTGTTTTCCCAGGACACAACGGGGGGGGGGGGGGGTTCATCTGCGGATAGGGGCGGGCCAGCTGCGGCTAGCTAGTCCCGGAAGTGGGTGCAGATACCTGGATTATCCAGGTATCTGCACCCCCTCCCCCTAAAAGGTGCCAATTGTGGCACCGGAGGGGGGGGAATCCGATAAGCGGAAGTTCGACTTTAGGGTGGAGCTCCGCTTTCAGTTTGATAGACTGGGTAGCAACTGCTATTCTGTTCCCACCAAAAACAAAAGGTCTGTCTTTTTGGTTCCCCCTGCTATTTTAGCAGTGGTTCCTTTAGAATGTGCTCTCTGTCACTCTATGCTGCCATCTACTGGTGATTTAATAGAAATGCCATGAGTTTTACTTTCTCTATTAACAGAACTATAATCCTTTTTTTATGGGGTACCTGATTTTGACATCCCTTACACAGGCTGGCTGGTAAGTTGAGCTGGAATTGTTTTTTCTTTGTTGACATTTACTATTAGGTGTTTGCCTATTTGATCGCGTCTTAAATGTTTTAATTTGGTGCAATTAGAAATTGCTTCTCTTTATTTTTAGTAAATGATCCACAAAATGTCACCTCATTGCGACATGCTGTGATATGTTGATGTGCATTTGTGTATGCCGTACTGCTTAAAAAACAGGGCACATATAAAACAATTACTTTCTGTGTGTCCTTGCATTGAGCCTGCATTTATCAAAGCAGCTCAACACACCTGGTGTAAATGAATCCTAAGGCCCCTTTTACACGATCGGCTGGCTAAGATCCACCTGTCCGTTTTTCAGGCAGATCTGAGCAGGCCACCCATTGACTTGTATGGGCAGGCAGATGTCAGCGGAGATGTGTTCGCTGACACCCGCCTGCCATCCGATCCGACAAGATCTGCTAAAAAAAGACGAATCGGATCAGATGGGATTGGATGAAAATGGACATGCTGTCCTTTTTTTATCCAATCTTCCCATAGAGAACAACGGGGGTCTGACAGGTGAGCGGAGACGGATCTGTCATCCGCCTACTCAGTGGGGATCAATGGAGCGATCCCCCACTGAGCTACCGGAGTCCACTAAACGGGTCCGCCCCGTGTGAAAGGGGCCTTACTCTGGCTAATTTACCTGCCTAAATCTATTTGACATTGTTTTTTAAGGACACAATTCTTTTATTTAGTACACTGTTTTAGTAAATTCCATGTTCATGTATTTTTAATAAGCTGACAATTGAATCAAGATGTTACAAAAATGCATTTTCGGTTATTTTACACGTAACAGTTAGATACCCATTATTATTTTTTCTTTTCTACACACTAATGTACACGGGACATTTTTACAACCTCTCCTGAACGATTTAACTTGACAGATAGGAACCCGCATTTAAAACGTCTGTTTACATGCCACGTTTATGAGCGTTTTGCTGCGTTTTTCCCACGTTTGAGTTTAGAAGCGTTTGAATAAAAATCTATCATTTTTTTTCAAAATAGTCAAAAATTAAAAATGCCTGTAAACGAAACGTGGCTAAACGTGAGTTACTGCGTTTAGCCGCGTTTATAAGCGTTTGGCGCTTGAAATGCCTTTAAACTCAGCGTCTGAACTCATTTTTTTGCTTTCCAAAAAAGGCCTCTAAACTCAACTGCCTAGAAACTACTATAAACAACCCTGTATACATGTACTGATAAGATAACATAGATAAGAGTTCAGGAGCAGTTGAAAAAAATGCCCAACTAAACGTCCGTTTACCAGCAGCAGTGTACATGAAGCCTAATGCTCAGTGAGAACTGCAGCTGAGCTGTCAGGCTGGTTTGTAAGCAAACTTTATGTTATCACTATAATTGGCTGTAAAGAGGTTAAAAGCAGCAAGATAAATATCAATAGGGAGCTGAAATTCTGTATCACAGTATGTGATTGGAATGCCAAATTGTAATAACATCAACCAGGAACACGTTACCTGTCAGTAAATGTTCAGTTAAAACAGTTAAAGTCTCTTGAAAATACCCATGCTCAATCAGAAGACAGCCATACCTCTCAACATGTCATTCGTCAGAATACAGCAATCAGAGAAAGTGTTCTAAATGGCTCCATAGCAGCATCATCAGTTATAAAAAGACCAAGGACAGAAAGCATGACCACAGAACATATTACTGCATCAAAGCCTAATTCTGCACCCAAGAAAAAGTACTGAGCTGGCTTAAAGTGACACTTGTTCTATTTGCTATCCCATTTAATAGTACCCATTCATATATAAAAGTAAAATCTATGCTTAGGTTAAAATATTGTAAAACAGAAAAGCTGCCAATATAATATTCTGATACCAGGTGTATCGTAAATAAAAAAAATAACTGTATGGCACTATCAAAAAATGATTAAATAAATGAAATTCTTAAAGTGGTAGTAAAGACACTTCTTTGAGTTTTACCTATAGGTAAACATATAATATAAGACTTACCTATAGGTACAGTAAATATCTCCATGCACCGTTTAAGAGATATTTACTCTGGCAGCAGTCGGTGACGTCAACAGCAAATGTGCACTGGACTCTAAATGGACTGTGCCGTCCATTTAGAACTCTGTGCTGCAGCCGTAACTCCCATGCGCATGCGCAGGAGTGACGTCATCGCGGCTCAGCCATTCATATGGCCGAAGTCCACGAACTCGGAAGGAAGACCATGTAAGTCAGTTATAATTCTCTAGTATGTAAAGCAAACTAGCACATTATAACGTAAAGTGGAAGTAAACTTCATCACTAACTTTTACCTATTGGTGAGCCTATAATAAAGCTACCCTATAGGTAGTGTAAATATCTCCTAAATGTGCACCGTTTAGGAAATATTTACTGTACATGCAGCCAGTGACATCACTGGCATATGCACTTTGAAGGAATGGCCACTTGGGCTATAAACGGGGTCCCCTCCGCGCATGCGCGAGCGTGACGTCATTGTGGCTCCTGCCAGTCACAGAGCTGGAGTCTGCAAACCCAGGAGCAAGACGAGTGAAGAAGGAACGTCTGCAGCTCTGACATCTCTTTGCCGGAAGAGCTTTGTTTTAAGGTAAGTTTTAAAAAATGTGCTAGTATGCGATGCATACTAGCATATTGTGATATTACCTTGCAGGGTAAAAAAGAAAAGTCCAGCAGTTTGCAACCTTTTTTATAGTGCTCAGGAGCCATTTTTTTTGGGGGGGGGGGGGGGGGGTCAGTTTACTACAGATTTTACAATAGGGCACATTTTTCTCAATAAATTAAGTGCCATAAACGAATAAAAATGCCAAAATAACAATAAAAATAATAATGTACTCCCCTATGAGGAGACACAGTGTATGCACATTGTATTACCTGTATTAAGGTAAAAAAACTTTCACTAAATGTGTGCTTCCCCCCCCCCCCCCAAATACTTACCTGAGTCCAGTATCGATCGTATGTGCCTATCTGCATCAGTGCTGCTCTTCTTTCCTGGTCTCACAAACAAATTGATAGAAATGGTAGGCATTGGCTCCGGCTGCTGTCAATCCAATCCAGTGAGAAGGGAGCAGGGGGTGGGGCAGAGCTCTGTTTGTGTGTCTCTATGGATATACACAGCCCAGCTCTGGAGCAAGCTCACATGTCTGCCCCCATAGCAAGTGGCTTGCTATGGTGGAAGCAGAGAAGAGAAGGAGCCAATATAGCCAGCGGGGGACCCCAGATGAGGAGGGTAGGGGCTGCTCTGTGCAATAGTTTTTTTAAAAAAAAAACTGCATATTTGCTTGCACATGTTTGGATGATGTAAGTCAGCAGAGCTTTCCCTCATTTACTAAGGTCTGTTGCAACTGTCTATTTGCTTTTGGTGAAATATATTTATTTTCTCCTGTCATTTTGCCAGATTTTCAGAGACTTGTTTTGGTGTATATACAAGCATCTGCTGCATAAACCCCCCAATCACGCCAAACATAATACAATGTACATGCATATCACAATGATCTAACCCCTTGTTAAAACATACACTATATTACCAAATGTATTGGGATGTGGGGGCGTGGCCACGGCATGAGCATGTGAGGATGCTTGTTAGCAGAGCTCCGTGAACCCACTACACAGATCGTACTCACAGCAGCCTTCCTGGGGAGATTTTGGCTTTAAACAATGCCATCTAAACGAACCTCCGTGAACCGGTCCGGATTCCTCGACATGTATTTCTTGGAGCCCCGCAGCACCGCCGCCAGGACTTCCAAGATGGCGCAGAGTGGTAAATACCAGGCTGCACGTGCAGTCCCCCCCCCATTCCTTCTCCACAACTCCCATCTCCAACGCTTCCTCCCCCCACCTCATCCTCATGCGCAGCCAGCCCAGTGGCTCACTCAGTGGTGGGAGATGAAATGGGGGACAAGGACTTACGGGCTCTTATTCGCCCACAGGGTTAAGAAGGCATTTAGGCAGGACATTGAGGCACACCAGGCTGATACAGCACATATTGGGGGTAGAGTGGTGGACCTGGAGTCACAATGAGAAGTGGTTACACCTGCCCTGCAAGCACTTAATGAATGCTGCAAGACCCAAGACTGACAGATTAACTCCTTAATAGATCAAATGGATGAATTTGAAAATAGAAGTCGCAGAGTTAACATCCGGATTAGAGGCTTGCCAGAAGCTACTGCTCCCAGAGATACAGTTTCTACACTGCAAGGTGTTTTTAAGGAGATTCTCGGCCGCAAATCGCCTGTCCACATTTAAATAGAGCCCTCCATCCACCTTCAGATGATCCAGATAAACCAAGGGACATCATTTGGAAGCTGCACAAATATTCATTGAAGGAATGCATAATTTTCCATGTCAGAGGTGTCCGTTACGTGTACTTTGATGGCGCAAAGCTGTCCTTCTTACCTGATCTTTCCAGATGCACCTTAATGCAACGTTGTGCCCTTAAGCCACTACTTGAAGCCCTTCGTGGTGCAAAGCTGGTGTGCAGATGGGGCTTTCCTTTTTAATTTGTCGGTGACCACAGATGGCCACCAATACACCTTGCGAAATAAGGATGAGTTGCCGCAGTTCCGGAACCACATCCAATCTAAACACTGATGTTCTAGATTGGAGGTCTTCCCCGGGATTCCACTCCGTGCACGCCCACAACTTTGGCACCCTGCATGCCGCAGGGGACGGAACAGGAACAGGTCCAGAGATGACCCCCCGTGCTATCACGCAATCTCCCCAACATCCCCCCCCAGAGGAGGCCCTGAAGGACTCACGTGAACTAATTGTTTAACCCACAACTACTGCTGTGGTAATTTGGTTCTGCACTTAACTGATGCTGATGTGCTCTTTATGCCGAACAGGTTTTCTGGAGGGCGCGCACCTGGTGCTGTGCCACTTTCCCCCAAATATGCCAACTCCTAGAAGTTATGTCCTGACTGAAGGACTCACGTGAACTAATTGTTTAACCTGCTAATGTTTCCTTTTACAGGGACCCCCGGGGGTTCTTCCTCGATTTTTACTACTGCTGTGGTAATTTGGTTCTGCACTTATCTGATGCTGATGTGCTCTTTATGCCAAACAGGTTTTCTGGAGGGCTCGCACCTGGGAGTTATGTCCCACATTTGGGACCCCACGCTACTCGCTGGCCTCCACTCTATTCTTTGGCAGAAGACTGAGTGGAGATTCCCGACTAGTAGTGGTTGGTTATGTTGGACAGCCCTTATGGCAAATTTATTGTATGTTTTGATGGTTTTATGTTTTCTAGGTTTTTACTTTTGTCCTTTATTTTCTTTATTTACCCAGCACTCCTTGATTCTTGGATCAGGCACTTGCAGGTCTCTTCCCTCTCCTGAAGGGGGCCTTAGATGTCTCCACAACTCCCGTACATCATGGCATCCCTGAAAGTGGTATTGTACAATGTCCAAGGCCTAGGATCGCCTAATAAACGGAGTAAGTTATGGCTCGAGACAAAATGCTTGGGGGCACAGATTCTTTTATTACAGGAGACTCACATTGACTCGGTCCTCCCCACCCACTTGTATAACCAATGGTTTCTCAGTAATTCTCCACACTTTAAATCAAGTGGGTTGCCATAGCTATACATAAACAATGTCCCTTTGTCTTGAAGGATCAGCTTACTGACTCTAATGGCAGATACATTTACTTAAAGGCACCATTTTAGGTCATAAGTTCCCTTTTGCAACCGTGTACGCACCGAACACTCAACAGCTCACTTTCCCACTCTACCCACTCATTTGCTTTCCTTAAGCCCTTCAGAAAATCTCTACAAACCCACCATCTTGTAGATTTCTGGTGAGTACTCCATCCCATCGATAAAGACTTCAGCTACTATTCGGCTACTCACACTGTATATACCTGAATAGATCTGCTGCTGATGGATCAGTATCACCATCACCATCTTAGATCAAGCCCTGGTATCCCTTTCTATACGACCGCTGTCCTCTGACACTAAGTCATGGACTTGGTGCCTGAATGACAACATCTTAGATGATAAGGTGGCATTAAAGCGCATATAAGAGTCTATTTCGCTGTACTTTGCAGATAATTTAACAGATGATGTGGGGCTGGCATCCATCTGGGAAGGGCATAAAGCAGTGGTCAGAGGGGAGTTCATATCTCAGGGCTCAAGACTAAAAAAAGCACGTGAAGGGGACCTACAAACCCTCCTTACAAAAATCAAATCTGCAGAACTCAAACATAAATGTTGTATGACCCCGGAGCTGACTGCAAAACTCCAATCTCTCCGCTTGGAGCTTGCCAACCTACTCGATATCCGGATATGGGCACGCTTACGCCATATCTCTCACAAATTTTACGAGTTTGGGAACAAGTGTGGGCAACTGCTTGACAGGGCTCTCAGGAGACAACAGGCCTCGGGCCATGTCCATAAACTCCATACAGCGACGGGTTCCCAGCTAGTCTACCTCCTCCACTTCTTTTGAGAAGCTTTGCATGTCAGCCAATCCAATCTTACATTCCATATCTGTACTGTATGAGATGATGCAAGGGCTGGAACCCAAGGGAAAGTCAATATACATTCGAGAATAGGAAAGAGACCTGCAACATGAGTTTACTGAGAAACAACTTGATCACTTATACTGCCTTACTCATTCTAGTTCTGTTGACATGAAAATGCAAGAAAATGGGTTCAAATTATTGACAAGATGGTATAGAGTCCCCACCAGAAATAAAATCAGGAGAAATCTGCGCTTGGAAAAAATATATGACTAGAGCAGCTGGACACTATAGCTCAAGATACCGAACTAAACAAAAAATGGGAACAGAAAGTGCAGCGCTCAAAATTAATAAGTATATAACTATATCTAAGATAGTGAAAGTGTACAGTGACAAACTAAGTTGGGACACCTAAAATTAATCAAATGTAACAAAAATTGTGTTAAATTAATACATGTGCATACAATGATAGTATGCACATAAAAAACATGAGCATGCAATAACATGAGTGAACAATTAGTAATGCATAAAAAATCGCATGGAATTAGTGCATAAAAATCCAAAACAGCAAATAATATGATAAATAAATGTGATAAATTATTCCATGTGCATATAATGATATGCGCCTAAAAAAGCATGAGTGTGCAAAGACATGAGTGAACAATTGATATTACAAAAAAGGAGTTAGAAAGCGATCGCACTTGCGCGGGACGTGTGGGCGTGGTTACCCGATGAGCGTTTCATCACAATGTGACGTCATCAGGGACCCCTTGTTTTTTACCTATGCTGTACATCGTATCCATTGCTTGATTGAGCCCAATAAAGGAGCCATTTGTTTTTAC